>VMDO01007412.1:41607-91579 GCA_007922755.1 Pedetes capensis
TTGTTGTTGTTAGGTGCTGTCGAGTCGGTATCCGACTCATAGCGACCCTCATAGGGTTTTCAATGGCTGAGTGCTTCGGGATTGCCTTAGGAGTGGATTGCCAGGCCCTTCTCCCATTTTTGCGGTGCTGGGAATTGAACTCAGGGCCTCAGAGACTGCAGCGCAGCGCTCTACCCACTGAGCTAAATCCCAGCCCATATTGTTTCCTGATTTTTTTTAAAATAAAACAACACTGTAAGGACATTCCCATGAAAGAATATTTTGAACCTATTCTTACCTATTCTTAAGTATTTAATACAAATGGTGCTGGGATCAAGTGAACTGTCTGGAATCGAATAGTCTTGCTGCAAGTGATAGCCATACAATGTACTACCAGCTGTGTGATGTGGGCAACTCAATCCATCAACAGACCTCAGTTTCCTCACCTAAAAAATGAAGAGAGTAATAGTATTTATTTCAGGTTTGGGGGAGGCATAAATGAGATTGTGTAAGTAAAGCACATAGATGTGTTAAGTATAATAAAGTTGATAAGTTTTCTTACTTCCATTAGAAAAGCTCTATGTTTAAGACTTTTGAGCTGTATTGCCAAACCTTCCCAAAAAATGTTGTATGAATTTTATCAACCATGTGAGAGACAGCCCAAGAAAATACATTCTTCTTGTAGTAGAATTTTACTACTCCATACTACTCTAGAGAACTTCATTATAGGGAAGACTTGGTTCACAGCAGCAGTAGCAGCGGTGAGCATGCTATCTCTTTGAATCCCTTTACCATGTTCATGCACACCAGCTACAGATGTGCTTTTCAATCCCAACAGCCAACTGTGAGTCTCTACTGAGCTTCTTTCAGGTTGCTGGAATCTGCCTGGCTTTGTGCAGAGAGCACTTAGGGACTCACTTCCCTTCACCCAGCAGTACCACTTACGCAGACTTACTAGCAAGTGTATATAAATTCTCTCACTTCCTTGCACCCCCACAAGCACAGCTCCAAGGTGTGACCTATGTTGTGTTCAAAACTTCCCTGTGAGGCTGCAACAGTCATTCTCTGTGGGCCTCGTCTGTGTGGACTACTTTTTTCCCCCAACTCACTCCTCAGACCTTTAAAAAGCTCTTTTTTTTTTTTTTTTTTTTTTGAGAACATTTCCTAACTAACCACATTCTCTGTGTTGCAATTGTCCTTCAAGAAAGAAAGAAGCTTTCTTGTAAGAGAAATTTGGTTGTAAGAGCCTAAATACAAACTTTTTTATAAATTATTTTATTCCGGTCTACAAGAGTTTAACCTGTATTTTATTTCTTCCTTGAGAATTTGTGTACTGTGGTGGTGATTTAGCTTAAACAGTAGAAGAAAAACTAGGGAGATGGATAGAGGAAGCAATGCAGGTTGTGTTTCAGGGGGAAATATGTTGCTGGTGAGTGTCCTGATACCCTGGAGCCTAACCTATGTCTGCTAATAGCTAACTATGTAATCCTTAGCAAAACACCAGCTCTAGGCCTAAAAGTATCTACTGATATTCTCTCGGGCTAAAGAATATCTCCAGGAATTTTAAACATCTGTGGCCATATCGCTACCTAGAAAAGCAGACCTCAGAGTGGAGTTCATGTATGTTTTTAATCTTCAGGTTCTTATTTCTTTGAGAAGATCCACATTTCCATTCTTTGTTTACCCTTTCCAAGCTCAGTTTTTCCTGTCTTTGCCTCTAAGGGAGGCCTGCTTCTCAGTCTTTGGAGGGCAGCAGATTCTCTCTGTGCTACCATGAAAAAGCCATCATTTATACCCCTCCCCATGAATTTCTAGCCCTTTCAGTAAACATAGCACCCACCAAACAGCTGTCAAACTCAGAGCAGGCCTGCTTGAACTGAATCAAAAAGGAGAAAATCTGAATCTACAACACATTAGCATTGGGGAGAAGAGACAGACTGGAGACAGAGGAGTTGTCACCTCCCTGGGCTCTGGGGAGGGCCCATACTGTATTAATGAGGAACAAGAAGGCAGGCCTGGGAGGGCTCAAAGTTGTCTCTGTGTGGCTGCAGATCCTATAATTCTCTCTCATGGTGAGATAGAGTTCTAGTACTGTGTGAACAAATGAGCTAGGGAGGGGTAGTAACGTCTGGCTAGGAACAAGGACTTTAAAAAGAATAAACACAACCTCTATTTCAGGAAAGATTCAAAACTCAAGACAAAGCATCACATACAAGACTGTAAATAAGTATGATTGCTTCAAAAAAAGCCATAAGAACTTCATCAACTGGAACTCTTTTAAACTTCTGCTAGGAGTATAAGTTGTACCATTTAAAAAAAAAAAACACTGCCATTACCAAGAGTTTAATAAATGCATGCTTATGACACTGCTCTCTCTGCATAGAGAGATCCTTGTATTAAATCCGAAGTGCATAGATGCATTTATATTTATGAAAAAATGGGGAAGAAACAAACTATCCAAATGTTCACTGACAAAGAGACAAATAAACTGATGCATAAACTAGTAAATCTACATCATTGTCTATTCCTCAGTAATGAAAATGAATGAGCCACATCAAGCAAGGCATCAGAAATGAATCTTTACACATAGTACTGAATGAAAAACACATCACAGATAACTACAGAGTATTACCATTTTTATAACTGTACAAACCAAACAGTGCAGAACTAAACAACATATTGTTGAAGACTACCTAACATATGAATTTTTAAATTATTTTTTATAAATTTCTGGTTTATTCTGGAATTTAACATTATAAAAATCCAATGGAAAAAGTGATTGCAGATGTACTGATGTTATAAAAAGATCTTATTTTTTTCTGTTATGCAACTATTACATCGCTTTTGGTTACACCTTCATCAACTTATATATTTCATAGAAACTTTTTATTTTATATAGTAGAAAATCATATATATACAATTATGGGTCACATTCCTTTTATTCCTACATATTTATATTGTTGCATCATCTCTTTTGAGATTGTTGTCTTCTTCTTAATCTCTCCATATTATATAACTTCCTCCATCCCCCTTCTTTAACCTCTGCTTACCCCCATGAAAGCCCTCCCCTCCTTTCTACTCTGCTTTCATTTTCCCTTCTTAGATAATTCTCATTGACCATTTTCAGGGTTTTTTTTTTTTTTTCCTTCCATTAAGCTAGATTTAGCTCCCACATACAAGTGAACTATATGTTATTTCGGGGCTGGGATTTAGCTCAGTTGGCAGAGCACCGCTCTGCAGTCTCTGAGGTCCCAAGTTGGATTCCCAGCACTACAAAAATGGGAGAAGGATGGCAACCTACTCCCAAGGCAATCCTGAAACAATCTGCCATTGAAAACCCTATAAGGATCACTATGAGTCAGACACGATTTGACAGCACCTAACAACAACAACATATGTTATTTCTCTTTTGGAGCCTGAGTTCATTCTCTTAAGATGATATTCTTGAGTTCCATCCATTCTGCTGCAAATGCCACTCTTTCATTTTTTTATTACTGAATAATATTCCACTGTGTATACATACCACTTTTTGTTTTAATCCATTCCTCTGCTGATGTACAACTTGGTTGGTTCCATATCCTTGCAATTGTAAAGAGTGCTGCATTTGGATATGGAAATGCAAGTATCTCTGCTATGATGACTTATTTGCCTTTGGGTATATTTCCAGTAGTATAGCTGGGTCATATGGCAGTTCTAATCTTGGTTTTCTAAGGTATCTCCATATTGATTACTAAAGTGGTTGAACTATTTACAGTCCCACCAGCACTATTGAAAGTTTCCCTTTTCAGGACTTAAATGATGCCTAACTAAGTTCTCCTTGCCCTTAAGGTAGTTGTTGAGAAATTAACTGTTATTCTGACCTATTCTATTTGGAGTTCTGAATGTTTCAGTTGTATAGGTATCTATTTCTTCCCTAAGGCTTGGGAAGTTTTCATCTAAAATCTCTTTGAACAGATTTCCTAACCCTCTTGTGTTGTTTTCAGCTCCTTCATGAACCCCCTGAATTCATAGGTTCCAACTCTTCATTTATTGAAGAAATCTTGGAAATCTTGATCATATTGCTTCATATTTCTTTCTTTCTTGTCATATGAGTAGATTATATTACCAACTTTTTCTTCAGTATCAGATATCCTGTTTTCAGCTTTGTCTAGTCTGGTTACTAAAGATTCTGCTGTAATATTCACTTGATTATCTACTTTGTATTTCCAGGATTTTTGTTTGATTATTCTTCAGGATCTCAATTTCTTTGCTGAAATTTTCTTCCAAGTTAGATACCTTTTTGTCCAGTGAATCAATTATTCTGATGGTGGTGTCTTTGAAGTCTTTCAATATATTTATAGTCAGGGTTCTAAATTCTTTATTTTGCATCTCTAAGCATCTGGTTACTTTGAAATTTTCTGTTGATGGACTTTGGTCTATTGGAACTTCCCATCCAGCTTGACCTTTCATGTTTCATGTATTTTTCTTTTGAGACTTACCCACTGCTTGCTCTAGATGCTAGATCTCTCCTCTGTGTGTAAAGAGGTTCTCCACATCCACTCCCATGAGCCTGGATGATGACAGGTCCCTGGAATTTCTCTCCCCTGTGTCCCTAAGTCCCAGCCTCAGGATCCAGTGCCTAGCTCTTGCTGCAGCCTGTGCAGTCAGCACTGCCCCATCCATTTCTCTCAGCCCGCAAATGTGCCATAGGCTAAACTATGTCTCTTAGGCTCCCTGGCCCCACAGTGCTGTTCCTCTGCATTGCAGCACTCTGGGGCCTAAACACTCCACTGCTTGAACTGTCTCTTAGGCTCCCCCAGACCTGCAGTACCCCTTTTCTGTAGCACTAGAGCTCCTGGGTCCTACTCATGCCAATTTCTGAATCATGTCTCTTGAACTCTCTGGTCCTGCCACACCTCTTCTCTACATTGCACAAGCTCCCAGGCCTTAAACATGCCACAGCCTAAACAGTGTCTCTTTGGCTTCCCAGTCCCATGGTGCCACTTCATGGAGTCACAGGTGCTCCCTGGTCCTGAACACACCACTGCCTGAACCATCTGTCTTAGGTTTACCCACATTGTGTGCCACTTCCCTGGGTTGTCAGCCCTCCTGAGCCCTAAAGGCACCATTGCCTGAACCATCTCTCAGTCTCCCTTGATCCAAAGTGCAGCATCGAAGGCGCATCTGGGCCCTGAAGATGCCACAACCTAAGCAGTGTCTCTTTGGCCCCCCAATCCCATGGTGCCACTATTCTGTATTGTAGGCGCTCCTAGGTCCTAAACATGCCACTGCACGAATGATTTCTCTTAAGCTCCCCAGCACTACAGTGCCATTTCTCTGCATCTCAGGTGCTCTCAGGCCCTAAACATGCCTCGGCATAACCAAAGTGTCTGAAGTTCAGGGTTCCAACAGCACCAGCCATTTTCTCCATCCCCCAAATTCACCACTGCTCAGTCTCTCCCCCTCTGGTTCACTGTTCCAGTGGTGCCAGAGGCCAGGGCAGCAACCGTCTCTCCCCAGTAAAAGGAAAACAAAAAACATAGTCCACAGTCTGAGATCTTGTATGGGGGGCACATAGTCTGCCATCCTCCCAGCAGAATCCTACAAACCTCCACTTTTGTTTCCTGTGGTACTCTCACCAGCCCTGCACTCTCCTGGAGGGCCCATATCCTCTGAAACTTTTTGCCATTATCACTGGGTTGAGGATTCTGGTGAGTCACCCCACCATTTCCTCCTCTTCTCTATCATTTTAAGTTCCACTATTTGGCCAGTTGTCCTCATGCCATTCTTTTAAAATATATATATATAATTAAAGCAGCTCTCCACTCTTTTTGTTTTGTTTTGAGTAGAGATCTTCATGAATTTCCCTGTTACTTTTCCAGGTGAAGCATGGCTGTTAACCATCAGCCATCTTAACCATAACTCCCTCAAATTATTTTTAAGGAGAAAAATAAACACAATCTAAAATGGTCATTATTTCTATGTGGGAGGTAGCAGGGCGACAGAGGCAAGAAAGCAAAACAGATAAGTTCTATCAGTGTTGTTCTAATTCTTGCATGGCATAGAGTTGATGAGAGTTCACTTTACTATTATGCTTTATACTATATATTTCTATTGTTTTATAAGTATCAAATATTATCTAAGAGATAAATTTAGAATAAATAAATAAGAATACAACCCAAGATAGGAAATAAAGCAAACCAGGAAAAAATTATTCCCTTTTTTGGTAACTTACTGACATGTGTAGGCATTCCTTAAGTGTTATTACTTTCCAAAGTTATCACAATAGGTTGATCCATTTGAAATACTCTATTTCAATTCCCCCCAATGTTTCTCTCAGCTTGTTGTGCTCAAGGGGCTTGTCTGTTTCTGTGATGCTGAAAAGCTATGCCACTGGTATTTCAGACACCAGCAGGGTCACCCACAGTGGACAGGTTTCAATTGGGCTTCCAGACTAAAAGAGACTAGGGAGAGGGACCCAGAAGCCCACTCCCCAAACAATTTGCCATTGAAACCCCTATGAATAGTAGAGAAGAACTGTCAAATATAGTACCAGAAAATGAATCTCTTAGGCTAGAAGGAATTCAAGAAATGACTGGGGAAGAGTTATCTCCTCAAAGTAGAGTCGACCTTACTGATGAGAATGTGGCCACCCTTCCCAGAAGAATAGATCTGGGTATGGTAGTGCACATTTGCAATCCCAGCACTCAGAGACTGAGCCAGGAGGATTATGAGTCCAAAGCTAGTCTGGGCTTCACAGTGACACCCTGTCTCAAAAATAAATAATAAATAAATAAATGAATCAATCAATTTTAAAATGAGAGGAGCAAAAAAGAAATAAAAATGTCAATAACCTATGGAAAACTATTTTAAGAAAGGAATTACCTCAGAGACAACTAGCAATTGATCCTAGGGCCTTTTTTTTTCTGCTCACGTTCTCTTGACACTTAAAGAAATGTAGTAGATTAAAGATGAAAGACCAACAACAAAAAAGAACAAATCATAGTCTATGCAATTTGTTAATTGAACTAATTTGAGATCAAATGCTACTACATCATCCAGGTGTTCTATAATTCATGTATCTGAAAGGACATACTCATTTAGCTGTATATAAGTTTTTTAACAGTAAATACTGTGAAGTCAAACTAATAAATGCCTTTTGGAAATTCACAGTTGTGTAACTGTCATCAGGTAACAAAATCAAATAAGCAATACCTCAGGATATTTTATTATGTATAAAATGAAGAGTTAAGAATTCAAAAAATTATATTTAATTACATGAAATCACATTTTGAAATATTTTCCAAAAAGTTTGCTTGATCCAAACATAACTAGTCAAAAATTGAAAAATGGGTTTAACAATTTTGAGACATATTTATTTGTATGGTACTAACTTAGATAACTGTTTTTCTTTCTCAGTTGAATGAATTGAATTATTATATTGCCTAATTGAGTAACTTGACAGTCTTTTTCTCATTGTTTCTAATAATAACCCTGCATGACCACAATACCTTGAGCAAGGTCACTAGAACTGTCTGTTCTGAGCTCACCCCATGCTCATTTATCATTGGTAAAATAATTGGGTTATAAAATAATCACATCTTCATTCTTTATTTAGGAAAATGAATATAAACAGTCACATAGAGTGGAGAAGCAGAAGCATGGAGAAGTTCAATGATTTCCTCAAGGTCAAAGACAAAATCAAAAACAGAAAATAGGTGTTCTATTAATCAGTCTAATGAGCAATATGTTATTTTCAAGGTTATGTTGCTTTCTTTACTTAGGTCACAAAAAAAGAAGAACCTAATTACCATCAATATGTCAATTTTTTTTACTGGATTTCTATTGCATTACCCTATGACCAGGTTAGGCCACAACTTTCTCTCCCTCTCCTCTGGTTTGCACATTGGCCCACTGGGAGGAAAAACATTTTATCAGAGGCACATTGTCCTATCCAGGACAATGTTAGATGGTAGATAGTTCCTTCTATTCCTTCTGTGAGAAGTGGTGAGGCAGACCTGCTGTGAGCAGTCTGAAGCTTGTTGGCAAAGCATATTGCATCTCTTCTTCAATCTCATTTTTATTATCTGACATTCTCAGTAATAATTCCCAGGGTCTAGGACTTAAATGTGAGAAAAGCCATCCTCTGTTTCAATTGACCATAGGCTTTGCATTTCCAGGGGTGTCAACTACATGAAATGCTATTAATAACTATGAGCAATGCTAATCACTCTTCAATTATAGAATTTGTCTGAGATGATTTATGCAGCACCATTCTCCAATTGTAAGTGTAAGGAGGCTGTGCACTATTATATAACTAGTTATAGATTCTCTGTATGAGGGTATCCACAATGGGAAATGTGATGATGGTTAAGTATATATATATATATATATATATATATATATATATATATATATACACATACATATATATATATTTTTTGGTGTTACTGGGGGTTGAACCCAGGGCCTTGCGCTTGCATGCTTTGCAAGTGCTGGACCACTGAGTTGCACCCTCAGCACATTTTTTTATTTTTTTGAGATAGGGTCTTGCTAAATTACGCAGACTGCCTCTGGTCTCGAACTTGCGATCCTCCTGCCTCTGCCTCCTGAGCCACTGGGATTACAGGCGTGTACCACCACGCCCAGATGGTTGAGTATATTCTTATGGGACAAAGTGATATTAACCCTGTTGGTCCACCAACAGGCAAAGGTCTAGATGCAGTTGAATAAAATCCTTTCCAGGCAGCATGAGATCAACAGCTAGAAGACTTCCTAGGAACAGGTAAGGGATGGTGTTCAGATAAAGGCTGGGTGATCTGCAAGTGAAGATCCAGTTTCCATATGGTCCCAAGCATTTGTCTGATGTCTCTCATTATGATCCTTTCCAGGGCCACCCATTTGATTCTTCCCAGGGCCCAGGCTTTCCCCTTCCTATAACAGGCGCTATTGCTACCTCCACAAGATACTCCTTTGTAGACCTGAGCTGCAGGCGTTGGGTGCTAGTGGCTCACTTCTCAACTCACCTTCAAGATATCTAGGGGTTCACACATCAGCCCCCAGTGATTGATGGAGTGCTATCATACTTCAACCTAGTTACTTCTGGCAACACAAACTCTAAGATTTACTTCAACCAGGATGAGACTATACTTCATATAAACCCACTCTTGTTTAGTTTCTCTTGTCCTATTCCACTTCTCTCATTTCCTCAAGGGTTTCAACTGAAACAAGTCCTTCATTAACACTTACATAAGAATCTCCTTCTCAAGCTCTGCTTCTAGAGAACGCAGTCTTAAGATATTTCTCAAGCAAGCTTCTCAGAATCAGGTCCCAGGTCACCAGTACTCTTTTCTGTTAATTTCTCTTTTTTCACAAAGGTGAAAATGCTTTTGTACCTCCTTCTTTTTCCAGAATGTATCTTTTCTTTCTTTCTTCTATCTTCTCCCAAAATTCTGTTTTCCCCTATATTTCTCCTCCAAAATTATTCTTCTAAGATTCTATTCTTCTCATTCTCCCAATGGTCGAACAAGCCTATAAAGCAAATCATTAGCAATCAAAAACCTAGTTCTCCTTTTCTGGAATGCAGGAAGGGCTTTATCCCTTAATCCTCTCAAGGAAGTGACAAAACATCTCTTTCAGTATTGTTGTGAGATTTTAGTAACTGAAAAGTAGTAGGTGCTTATTGTTGTTGTTAGGTGCCATTGAGTCATGTCTGACTCATAGCAACCCTCATAGGGTTTTCAATGTCTGATTGTTTGGGGATTGCCTTGCTAGTGGATTGCCACTTCCTTCTCCCATTTTTTGTGGTGCTGGAAATCAAACCCAGGACCTCAGAGACTGCAGAGCAGTGCTCTACCAACTGAGCTAAATCCTAGCCTCAATAGGTGCTCAACAAATGATAATTAGTATTATTACTTTACTTACATTTCAATCACCCTCTGTTCCAATTACGCTAGGCACCAATAGTGACTCTTCAGCTACCATATAAACCTTGCCAATTCTCTAAGCTAAAGAGAAAAAATGCCTAAAAGCACAATAGGAATTTTGGACCCCCCCCATCTGCATTCTTCCCCTCAATTCTAGTAATAATGACTCCTGCAATAGAAGACATGTGAAATCAACTTAAGATTCTTCTATCCTCTCTGTGCAATCAGAGCCAATTCCTGTACCATCATCCATTAGCCATGACCCCACCTAATGCAGAAGACACTCCCTAAAGCAAACATACTGCTTCTCTCCTAATGGTAAGTACCGTCACTGCCCAGAAAGTATATGAGATACTCACTGACCCCAATGGATCAAAGTTGATACTGGCATGGCCCATTATCCTTTTTCCCAAAGATTGGCTTTATAAATGAAAACTTCATTTCAACATAGTTCCTACTTTATTCCATTCTGTCCAATGGCAGACTGTTAGTTTCATATAACAATTGACCAACTAGAAATTTAAATATATACATTGTCTACTGTATGATCCCAACTACATGACATTCTAGGAAAGGCAAAAGTATGGAGACAGCTAAAAAAATAAGTGATTGCCAAGAATTGTGTAGGGAAGGAGTGAATAAACAGCACAGAAGATTTTCAGGGTAGTGAAAAGACTCTGATGCTGTAATAATGGATGTAATTTGATATTCGTCCAAATCCATACCATGTACCACACCAAGAATGAACTCTAAGGTAAACTACAGACTTTGGATGACTATGATGTACCAATATATAATCATCAATTTGTAGTGATACAAATGTACCACTTAGGAGAGGGATGCTGAGAATGCGGTTTCTATGCATGTGTGGGTCAGGGAGATATGGTAAACCTCTGAGTCTTTCTCACAATTTTGCTATGAGCCTAGCATTGGTCTTTAAAAAGTCTGAGAGAGAGAGAGAGAGAGAGAGAGAGAGAGAGAGAGAGAGAGAGAGTTAATTTCATATCTCTCCAAGATGCTTAGGTTACAGATGAGAACAAAAGAATTCTCTATGGTTATAACAATGTGATGACTAATTTTGATTATCAAGTTGATCAGATTTAGAAGCACCTAGGAAATTAGTAAAACGTATTTCTGGGTGTGTTTTTGCAGGTATTTTCAAAGAGAATTAACCAAGAAGGGAAGACTGTGTGCAGCACATGTAATAGGTTAGAAGCCTAGATGGAATAAAAATGGGAAGGCCACTACTCTAGGCATTTTCTCTCTGCCTCCTGGCCACCATGATGTGAGCTGTCCTGTTCTACCACTGTCTCCCACTACGATGAATTGAAACCTCTGAAAACATAAGCCAAAATAAATCTTTCCTCCTTTAAGATGTTCCTCTTGGATATTTATCACAGCAACCAAAAGTCTGAGTAACAGAGAAAAGTGGTACCAGAAAAGTGAGCTCATTTTTAAAACTGAACCTGACCATGTGGTTCATAAACCTTTAGAAGGAATTGTAGAAGGAATTTGGAAACATTTGGAGGAGCAGGCTAGGGAAAGCCTACAATGCTGTAATCACTGTTTGGTGGATGATTCTGGTGGGATCCCAGAAAACCAGAAAATCAAAAGGAATGTGGACAGTAAAGACTGTGCTGTGGTATCAGATGAGAACAAGAACTCTGTTGAGAATTGGACTAGAGACCATATATGTTACATTCTGGCAATGAACTTTTCTCTATATTAACCTTGTTAGGAGACTTCATAGAAGGCTGAACTTAAAAGTGATGGTCTAATTATTCTGGTAGAAGAAATTTCAAGGCAGTTCAGAATTCAAACTTGGGCATGGTTATTGCTATCTGAATTTAGCCAAGTTTACAGTAGGAATTGTGAGCAACAAGCAGACAGGAAAGGTTAGAAAAACTTGCATTTTTCCCAGAAAAGAAATACATGTAAAATTGGAGTCACAGAAAATATGGCTGCTGAAGAAATTAGGGCTATTCAAAAGAAACCACATATTTTACATGAAGACAATAGGAAAGGAATCTTGAGAGCATCTCAGGAATTGGTAGGATCCAGCCTACTACAGGATAAAGGCTTATTTAGGGAAGTGTCTCTCAATGATCAGGCATCCAGGCCCTCAGAGGTCACTGTGGTCATGGTCCAAGGTGTCAAGCTACTGCTTCAGACGATGACAGATGTTGGTATTGTCCATGTGGTGCTGGGTTTGTAGGCATGCAAAATGCAAAAATGATCGGGCCACGGAAGTCCTAGAGACCAGTCAATATGTGGCAGAATCAGGATCACTGCAAGCCGTCCCTGAGAAGGTGATGTGTGAAGCTGTGAGGATGAAGCCAAAGAGGCAATGGAAACTACAGGAAATTAAAGATGCCAGAAACATGGAATGTCTGCAGGGAAAGTGCAGGCAGTGAGCAGACCCAGGAATCAGCAAGGTCATAGTGCCAAGACTGCCCAAGCCTTTTGGAGCTTACAACATGCTACCACATGTCTCAGATGCCAGATATGGAACTACGGAACTACGGAACTACAGAATTTGATGTTTACCCTACTGCATTTTGGTCTTGCTTTGGTCTTTGCAAGTTATTATCCTATTCCTTCCTTTTGGAACGGGAATGTTTACTCTGTATCATTGTATCTTTGGAATATGTGATTTTTTTAACATAGTCTCATACCTAAGAGTGTGCCTTGAGTCTCAAAGGAAACTCTGGCCCTAAACGTCTGAGAAGTACTAGGACTGTTGACATGTTTGGAAAGGAATTAGTGCGTTTTCAGTTGTGTACAGGAAAGTTATATTATGGTAGGCAGAACTGTGACTTTGTTATTGCCTTTATTTGGAGATTTAGTTTAAAGAGACGTGTTTGGGTGATAGTTTGACAAGAGGTGGACTTGTGCTGGTTACTCTTGATTATTAACTTCATTGGATTGAGAAGAACATGGGTGATTAGTAACGCACACTTTTGGATGTGTCTATGAGGATGGTAACTCTAAGAGGATTACCTAACTAGGGGAAAACCCACCCTGACTATAGGCAGCATGATCTAATAGGCTTGGGGCCTACTTGGACTAAATTTAAGGGGAAGGAGGAGAAAAGCTGCTAGTGAAAGTATTCTTTCCCTTTGCTTCATGATTGCAATGATGTGAGCTGTTCTGATCTACTATGCCTCCAAACACGATGGACTGAAACTTCTGAAACTGGAAGCCAAATGAATCTTTACACTGTTTCTCTCAGGCATTTGTCACAGTGATGGAAAGTTTGACTTATACAAATTAGATTAAATTGTGCAGTGATTATAACATAGGTAAGATCCCTTCAGCCCATTAAAAACATACTGAAAAAGCAATATTCAGATATGAATCACTGAGAGGATTGAAAGCTACAAAGGCTATAAAAATTATATAATCAAAACTTGAAGGCTTTTGGTTTCCAGATATTTGATTTTGCTGTATTTTCTGATCTATACTCCAAGAAAGGGTGGGGAAAGTATTAATATTCTGCTGTGGAGCCACCAAACGGTACTCTTGACACCCCTATTCTTCAGGCTGTAGGTGTAGGGGCTCAATATGAGGGTGACAATGATATATATATATATATATATATATATATATATATATATATATATATCCCTGAAGCTGTCACCCCCTTTTTAGGAGAAGGTGACACAGCCAAATGATAGTAGATCCCAAGGTCTGTTCCATAAAATAAGCAAGTAACTGACAGGTGAGAGTCACAGGAGGAGAAGGCTTTATATTTCCCACCTGCTGATGGGACTCTCAGCATGGAGGTCATAAGAATGCGGGGTCTATGAGATTGGAACACCACAAAAGATGATATTAATAAAATACACTAATAGGTTACTGGTGGTGGTATCAAGAAAGGAAAAGTTGAGGAACTGAGAAAGATCACAAAAGACATGATAAATTTCCAAATCCGTGCAGAAGGTAAGTTGTGTCACCATCAAGTTATGCTGCTGAGATTCCAAAAGACTGATGAAGACAAACATCAGAACCTGGAGCCCATGGATGAGTGGGTTTGTGATCCCTATGCCATGCAGGGGCCTATAGCCGTAGCCCTGTGGCATCCGATCCAGTCAGATCTCGGAAGCTAAGCAGGGTCGGGCCTGGTTAGTACTTAAATGGGAGACCGCCTAAGAACACCAAGTGCTATAGGCTTGGGAGATGGACCCCACAATCCATTCCCAAAAATAAATCCACCATTGAAAACCCTATGAACAGCAGAGAAGTGCTGACAATATGTTTCACCTGTTGTATGTAGGGTCACTATGAGTTGGATACTGACTGGACGGCACCTAACAACAACAACATACCATGCAGGAGGTGACAACCACAAGTCAGTCATAGACCATCACAGTTAGGAGCAGATTTTCTAAACAATAAAAAGAACTTTTTAAAAGATATTATTTCAGGAAGCTCACCTATTAAAGGTCCCTGCTGTCAGTTTAGGTGTCCACAATCATCTCTAGGAGAGTCGTGGGGATGAAACCAGAGTCAGCCAATGATATGAGAGTTTTTGATTTTTCAGGTTTTTGAGCTTTTTGCTTATTCTTTGGATGGAGTGATGACTTTAAAACTCCTTATATGCCAGGCTGAGCCTCTCAAAGACTTTTCCAGCAAACAGAATTCCAAGATTTTCACTAGCTCATTACCTGTGACAACTGACATTTCTTATGAAACTTATCTCATTAGGCTATTAGAGCCAGCCATACCAAAATATAGTCATATTAGAAAAATGTATTTTCTCAGCAAAAATTTTCATGACAATTGACCAGGTTCTTTATCAAGCTTATCTCTTCCTAATTGGAGTTGCCTTTCTGGAAAAAGCATAATCATTTATGAACTAAATAATTAAAAATAAATTGTGAATATTTTATAGTCTTTTATTACTTAATAAAACTGACATATTAACTGAATTTTCCTAAGGATATTTTCCAACTCAGACCCACCCAAACCCCAAAAATGTCCTGGTCCAATCACTATGACCCACAACACCTATTTGCACAGAAATAATTTACTTCTCAAATTTATGGCCTCAGCCTACAATTTAAAAACAAAAGGGCCAACTCCTTCTACCCAAAGAATTCCTATTTCCCCAGATCAATTCATATTTTCCACAATGAATTTCAAAAGTTTAAAAACTATTCTTTAGCCAATTTCATTCTATGGTATTTAAGTAAGACTGCTTGAAGCTAAAATACAATTCATGTGAAGTTAACCCTCAACTGGTATCATGCTTGTGGGGTCACATATGATCTCATAGTACATGTACTCATGGTTAGTACGTGCTATAGTGCTCCATGTCTGACAACTTCCCAGGGGTCTACTTTGACCCTGAGATACCAATTACCAACTAAGAGTTGATATTTAGTACTTACTTTGTCCCATGCATAGGAGTTTTGCAAAATAGAGAATTAAATTCCTTGTCCTACTAATTCTAGTATTAGGTCCACTTGTGCTAAAACTTTCCAACTAATTAAAATAGCTTTTCAAAATAAGTCATATAACCCTGATCTAAAATACCACCATGAAGTGCACTGGGCAGATGTCACCAGAGCAGATGTTTAGTCTATTTAATCCTGAGTCCAGCTCAGCAGTGGGCAATGCTATCATTAAACCACTAAGAGCACACCCCTCACATGATAATTAGGAAGAAACATTTTTAACCATAATTACAGTGACACTCTCAATAGCCCTAATTATGGAAATGAAATTCACATTAAGTTCACCTACCTGATAATATACAGCAAAAGTCTATTTCAGCCTAACTATCTTGTTTATTAAAGTAGCACCTCCTGAGGTTCAGGTATTCAACATGTAAATAATAGACCCATCATCTCTAGAGTTTCAACTCAGATTTAACACTAGTATTAATTTGCCTAGAGCTAGTGTTGCATGTGTGGCACAGAAAATACAAGCCTAGGCAAAAGGCTAGATGATTTCTAAGCAACTTGCTAGTCTAAAATTCACCTCCTATTTTTATCTGATGCCATATGTTTTACCCTATCCAGATCCATCCTTCCTGGGTAAAGAAGGTGGCTTCTTGCTTGTACTTATGAAAAAACAAATCTGTTATTTTGATGTTGATTGCTAATATTCCTTCCATTTTTTATTCTAAAACATGTAAAAATATTGTAATCTCCAACATAATTATCAAGATACTAAAAGGAAAATGGATACAACACACAACACATTCACATAATGGCTAATCTAATTTTCTCTATATAAATATAACTGTGTTCCACACAGAAAGGACAGGGAGTCACATCTCTCTTCCAGAGATCCTAGGCATGCCATAGTTATGCACTACTCTTTCGAGTATTCAATAAACGGTAAAGACACAGAAAATTGAAAGCAGTCTTTTGTTTACAAGGTGAAATAGAGAGGTGTAAGAACTGCATGGCCCTTATGTTCTCATTCTTCATTTTTTGTGGTTTTGCTCATTGAGAATTGTTAAATATTCAGTGAGACTAATAATTCTGTTTACCCTTTTAATACTCACAAAGAAAATCTCTCAAATTAACACTGCAAAACACTGCTAAAAAGAACTCTCCTCCTTTGCTCTCATCCCTGTTTTTCTGAAATTTGAAAGGGTTCCCCAATTCTGTAAAGGAAAAGGAGAAAGAGAAGGACAGGGTGATTTATTTTCCCTTCTTTTCACTCAAAATTCCAGCCAAAAATGGCAAGTGAGGACAAAATCATGCTACAAGTTATGGTTATGAAGGTGACTTCATTTTGATGAAAGTGGCAAATAGACAGGATATATTAACTCTGTTTGAACTTCCAGACACCTCTTCCTTTCATCAGCTGTAGTCCCAGTGGCACAGCTGAATGGTGGGAGATATCAGTTGTTTCAGTCCTCATTAAACTTTTGGCCACAAGCCATGGAACTAAATTCAATAAGCTAAAGTCTTGAAATTTGCATTAGTTCTTTAAACAAAGGCTGTTTCCTGGACAATGGAGTTTTGAGTACAATTTGCTCACCTTAAGTGTAGAAAGTTCATGGGGAGTTCACAGGGAAGAAATTAATTGAGCTTTCTATTGTTCTGTTCTCTTCTTTCCTCTCCCCAATGTATTTAAGACTTTTATTTTTATTTTTATTTTCAGTACTGTGGGGTTGAGCCCAGGGCCTTACACAAGCAAGTGCTCCACCACTGGGCTGCACCTCCAGCCCCTTTTTTATATTTTACCTTGAGATAATGTCTTGCTAAGCTCAGCAGGCCCCCTCTGGCCTCTAACTTGCAATCCTTCTGCCTCCACTTCCACTTCTCAAGTCACTGGGATGACAGGAATTTGCCACCACACTCGGCTATTAAACATTTCTATATGCCTGAAATGCTACTGTCTTTTATTTGGTGAAGTTTAACTAAAATTTACAGATTGACACAGAATAGTATATTGTATTGGAAAAAGACTCAATTCTAATAAGAAAATGGTAACACTATAAATCATTCATTAATTCCTGTCCTCTGATAGCTGGTAATCTTAGACATGCCAGTTTAAGAAAGATCCTGCCAACTGGTCTCTGATACGAGTTAAGTGGTAATCTATTCAATTTGATTCTGCATCTTCCCTAAAGTTCATTTCCTAGTACAATGAAGAATGGTATAGGGAAGACTTCTTTCAGGTATAACCTCTGAATATAGGGAAAGAAGTCAGTTTGTGCCTTTTCTCCATAACTTGTCTATTAAGGTTACTAATCATTTATTATAAGCACCAAAGAAAGGACAAGATGTACAGATAGAGAATGGGAGGGTGGAGGTAACTCGGAACGAGAAACAATCAATACTGCTATCATCTAGTTCATAATAACAAAATGAATGCCGTACTGGTGGCTGTTGGACTTTAAGAATTGAGGTAACTCAGCTAGGAGTGGTGGCTCACACCTAGTGACTCTAGAGGCAGAGGCAGAAGGATGGAGAGTTCAATGCCAGAGGCAGCCTACATAACTTAGCGAGATCCTGACTCAAGATAATAAAAAATGGGCTGGGGGTGGGCAACCAGTAGTAGAGCATTTGCAAAGTATGTTGGAAGCCCTGGGTTCAATTCCTGAAGTACCATGAGAGAAAGAAAAAGAAAGAAAGAAAGAGAGAGAGAGAGAGAGAGAGAAAGGAAGGAATAGATGTAAATCACAGAAATCCTTACCTTGACCATAGTAGTGAATTTTCTAATATCTTTCTAAAAGAAACTAAAATGTGGCCCTGCCCCACTCGGGCACCACAGAAAAAACACATGGAACACAGGCCTCACCATTTGAATGACATTACTGCATTCTGGCTTATACTGATACTAAGGTATAAAGAGTGCCATGCTCCAAGGGAGAAAAAAAAATAGATTCTAATCCCACCTCAACCATTCACTAGCCTCAAGGTCTTAAATAAGCATCTTAATTTTCTAAGCCTTGGTTGTCTCTTATATAAAATACCCTAGGCAGCCTATTTGAGATAACAAATGTTAAGATACTTTATAAAACTACCTATCTCTATATAAGTGTAGAGATAATCATGATAATGACCAAGTAGTCCATCATCATTTTCTTAACAGAGCATATTTTTAAAAATAGGGTGGTTCTAGATCTTCCATGCAATGAAATAAGTTAGTAGCTATTGAAAAATATCAAGTATCAAAAAGCTGTTTTGATCCAAATGCAGTCAAGCAGGAAGGTAACCTGAGACATATTCTGGTTCTTTAAATAATAGATCAGGAGATGGACCTTGAAACTGACTTGCCTAAGTAACTCTTAAAAGTAGCACACAATTAGAACCAGATACACACACACACACACACACACACACACACACACACACACACACACACACGTACTCATCTCCGCACCAGCCAGACCAGGTACGGGCAGGCTTCACAAGGACAAAGATACTGCAAGTACATAGAAATATGTGATGAAAGGGGGCAGTCCCAGGCTACATCAGCAGCTCACTTACTGTTGTTGTTGTTTGTTGTTAGGTGCCATCGAGTCGGTATCCGACTCATAGCGACCCTCATAGGGTTTTAAATGGCTGACTGCTTCGGGATTGCCTTGGGAGTGGATTGCCAGGACCTTCTCCCATTTTTGCAGTGCTGGGAATTGAACTCGGGACCTCAGAGACTGTAGCGCAGTGCTCTACCCACTGAGCTAAATCCCAGCCCTTACTACAGACATATAATATTGACACAGCAGCTCTTCTAACAAGCTGATATTCTGAGGAACTGCCATTTGTTGGAAGAGGCAAGGTGAGGGCCAGGCTGTGTTCATGAATAGACTACTAGACTTTTAGACAAATAAGATTGGAATTGCCAGAGAACAAGTGAAAAGGGGCACTTTAGTCTTCTCCTAAAACACATTCCACCTCAAAACTGTGACTCGGAAGTTTCACTCAAGGGACTATGCTTGGCATACTAGTGGGAGAGAGACAGGACTCTCCACTGACCCTGATTGTCTGGCAGGTACTGAGGCACATTCTCAACTTCCCCAACCCATACTCTGAAACATGGTCTTTAGTGGCCTTCTTCCTTGTTTCCCCTAAACCTTTACCCTCAAGGAAATGACAAGAGGCAGGACTCTAGGAAGCCACACCATCTCTGATTCAATGATTTATTTCTGGGAGAGTTTCAAGGACATAAGTGAAGAGAGGCAGAGTCAGGAGGAGGCCTTCTGGCAAAGAGCAGCAGGAGTTGGGAACAGTCAAATTCAGGTTGAAAGTATGGGCTTCCCTTCTCACATCCCTCTGAAGCCTTCATATGTATCAGCAACTCACCTCTCCCTTGACCCTCAGCAGCCTGGTAAAAGCCAAGAGGCAGCAGGGGAGAATGGCACATATGTTCTGCTATTAATATCTAATTAATTGACACAGGCCTACCGAAGGAGTGTGACTCTAGGCAGTTCTCAAAGAAGGCACAATGGTAACAGCAAAATGTAGCTCCTGATCATGTCTTTATGGGCATAGAAACTCTCCTCTGGGGTGGCATACAAATATTTTTGAAAGAAGCCTGGGGCTTTATGGGTTGCCAAGGCTGCATGATTTACAGATCCAAAGACTTTCAGGTTCCTTTCTTAGGAATTACATCCCAATATTGAGAACACACTCACACAAACTATCACTGCCAACAGAAGAAGAGCACCCAGGACCATTTTTCACCTATGCTACAATATTTATTCTCTTATTCCATAGCAGAATTTGACCCTAAAAATTGCCCAACATTATTGGTGTTGCTACATCCAAACCTTATTGCTTATATTCTAGCTCAGATTAGAGCAATAGAAGACAGCAGAGTTGACAGACTTAAGGCAAATTAATGAACACTGATTTGCTACGGATTCATATGTATGGTTTTTTTTTTTTTTTTTTTTTTTTTTTTTTTTTTTTTTTTTTTTTTTTTTTTTTTTTTTTTTTTTTTAGCTTTTGGTTAGAAGCACCCTCAGGATGTATTGCATTCAGCAAGACAGAAAGTAGCCAATTGCTCAGGGACATTGGAGGAGGAGAGGGAGGAAGAGTGCCTTGGAAGAGAGGAGAATGACTCAGTCCACCCACATGCCTCTGAAGTACTGGAAATAGTATCTTCCTAAACCAACAGTCAGACTCTCAGTGATGCTGCAAAAATGTTTTCTGAGCATTTTTGAAGCTGCCCAGTCTCCTCAGGTTGCCAAATTTTCAGTTCATGCTTTAGCAACTTATAGAAGCTCTGTTGCTTGTTTATTTAGTCCTTTTATTACTTCTGTTGAAAGCCAACCTTGTTTCGATTAATTTTACAGGTTACATTATCGAAAGAATATACTGTCCAAGACTGTCAAGCAGAAATTCCTATACTGTCTAGGTGTTTAGAATTTGAAGTAAACTTTATCTGCAGCTACTCTGAGAGGAAATATTTTCTTTCCCACAACATGAGACCTCCCAGGTTTCAGTGGTTATCACACATACAGGAACACCTCATTGACACCTGCCTTTTCATTAAGTTAGGCGGGGCAGGCTGTGAAAACTGTTTTTAATGCTACACATATTTATTAAATAATTACCATGCTCCTAGGGAGCACAGTGAAGCAGTGAAGGATAAGCACTTATATACCATAATGTTTCACCTAGAAGCTGTTATTGTGGGTAGGAAGAAGACACAGAGTTCCATACAAGAGTGAGACAAGCTCAGGCCATGGGAATGGAGAGAATAATTACTAATGCTGCCCATCAATGTATGCTTCAGCAATGAAGGAAGAACACTAGGTGGCATTCTAATCTGGAACACATTTTAAAGCAAAATTTTCTAAATTTTTTCAATTTGTGGCAGGCTTGGAAAGGCTCTCTTTCCTCAAAAACATGTGTCCACTTCTTAATCCCTAGATCCTATATATGTTCGTTTATATAGCAAGGTGGGGATTGCCTTTGCAGATGTGATTAAGTTAAAGAATGTGAAATAGGAAGATTAACCTGGATTAACCAGGTGGGTCTTAAATGCAATCAAGCATATGCAGAGGGACATTTTACACACTCACACAAATGTACATGCATACACACACACACACACACACACACACACACACACACACACACACACACACGTCAAAACCATGGAGGCAGAAAATGGAGTGATACTGCCCCAAGTCAAGAAATGCTGGCAGCCATCAGAAGGCAGTAGAGGTAAGGAATGGATTCTCCTTTAGAGCCTTGGGAGGTAGTTTGACCATACCTAGTGATACAGACTTTGAATTTGTGGGCTCCAAACTATGAGAAAATAAATTTCAGTTCTTCTAAGTTGTTATCTTCATTGATAATTTTTACAGTGATCATAGGGAACAAATTATCTTTGATGATTATAGTAGTTACTGGATATAAATTTGAGAAAGCCAATACCCTAGCTGCTTCTGTTGGTGGTGGTGGTGGTAAGTGCCATCACATCGAGTCCAACTCAACAAAACATTACCTGACGCCACGCCATGCACACAATCATTTTTATGTTTAAGGCCATTGCTACAGCCAGTTTGTGTCAATCCACATGTTAGAGGGTCTTCCTTTTTTTTTTTTTTTTTCTGAGTATATCCCTCTGCAGGGATTGATCCCTCCTGACAACAGGTCCAAAATACATGAAGATGCAATCTAGCCATCTTTGCATCCAAGGAGCACTCTGGCTGCAATTATTGTAGGGCAGATCTGTTGGTTCTTTTGGTAGTTCATGGTATATGCAAACCTTGTTTCCAGCACCATAACTCAAAAGCATCAGTTCTTCTCCTGTCTCCCTTAGTCAATGTCCAGCATTCATAACCATATGATGTAACTGGAAATACCATGGTGAAAATCAAGAGCATCTTCATCTTCAATGTGACATCTTTATTTTTCAATACTTTAAAGAGGTCTTTTGCAACAACTTTTCCCAATGTAATACATCTTTTGATTTCTTGAATGCTGCTTCCATGGGTGTTGATTATAGAACCAAGTAATACAAAATCTTGGACAACCTCAATTTTTCCTCCATTTATCATGAAGTTAATACCCTAGCTACTAGTTCTTAATATTAAAATTCATGAGGGAAGAATAAGTTATTAACTAATAAAATATTTTTTGGAGTTTTATATTCAGAGCAAGACTGAGTGGTGGGTTCAGAGCATTCCCACATACTACCTCCCCACCACACTCAACAGCCTCCCTAACCACCACCCATACCTGAGTGGTACATTTCTTACAATCAATGATTCCAATTGACAAATTATTATCGCCCAAAGTCCATAGCTTAGCATTTACGCCTGCTTTTTTACATTTTATGAAGATAGAAAAGTGTATAATTTCACAAAAAGTACTATTACAGCTACACAAAATAGATGTTTCATGTATAAAGATTTTTGATGATTTCTTTAGAAAGAAGAAAAAGCAAAGCAGCTATCATTTAAATCAGCATGAAGAAATAGCGCTAGCCTTTAAAAGTTCCTTCTAAAATGAAAATGATATTTAATTTTTCTATAACTATTATGAGCAAAGAAAAGATATCTAAAGAACATCTCATACTAATGAAATATGAAAGAATTGGTCAAATATAATTCACAAGAGGGTTCTTATTCTAAGAAGTCAATTTTCTTCTTAAGGACTTCCCCAGGAAATAAAGATTTTGAAATGTTCTGAAGATAAAATTTGAAATAAATCTCTGTTTATCGCTCACATTCTTAATCTTTCAAAAGCCAGGTGTCAGGACACATGCCTGTGATCCCAGCGACTCAGGAGGCTGGGGCAGGAGGACCACAGGTTTAAGGCCAGAAGCAGACTACCCAGTTTAGCCATTGTCTGTCTCAAAATTTAAAAATATAAAAAAGGAGCTGTGGGTGCAGCTTAGTGGTAGAGCACTTGCCTAGCATGCGCAATGTCCTGGGGTCAACCTCCACTACTGCAACACACAAGCAAAAAGAGACTAATAGCCTTTAAGACATAACATAATTTAGTTTCTTGATACTAGATGAACATTAGAATCATTTGGGAGTATTCAAAAACTGTATTCAGGCCTTACCTTAGATTGACTAGTATTTTTTAAAATATCTTCTTGTGGTTGTTGTTAGGTGGCATTGAGTTGGCTCCAACTCATAAGGACTCTCACAGGGCTTTCAATAGTTGATTGTTTCAGGATTGCTTCAGGAGTGGATTACCACATCCTTCTCCTATCATACCTCCTCAAGTGATTGCTAATGTTCATCCAGGGCTTAAATAGACTAGTTTACTTTTTAGTCTTTGATTACTTTATTTCTGTACCTTCATGTATCTCAAACATTTCCCAAAACTTATGGGTTTCATTTCTACCTTCAGACACAATTTTCTAGATAATTCTCTACCCCATTCTGTCCCCTAATCTCATTGACCCTCTTTTCAATGTTATGCATTTGCCTTTTATTGTGAACTGTCTTCCCTTTTCATTTCAGTACTTTCCTTGACTTACCTGTACTACATTTGTTTTATGACAAATAATTCTCAGCAAAATGTTTCTGCATAGCACACAGTAAAAACCAAGTGACAATCTCTAAAGAGTAATTGGTTCTATAAATTCCTAGATGGCACTGTCCATGGGGTTGTCTTACTGAATAATTGACTACCAGTAAATCAAGCTGATTTATATGGAACTTCAATTTTAGAAATGCTAGGCATATTGACTCCATCCAGTCCTAAACTCTGACCTTGGCCTGAACCTGATGTAGCAATATGCTATTAAAGTTCAGACAAATGAAGAATTCTGGTAAAATGGAGAGGCTTCCTCTGACAGTTACTCAGTTCTCTGGCTTAGACTCTGTGCAGCTGGAACAAAAAATCCCTACTAAAACATGATCTTCTGTATCCCTAAATCTAGAAGACACAGTGAAGTCAGTTGACATTTACCAAATATGCGTGGTGATTTGGGGTTGTCTCTGTAGCCCTGGTTGTCACTAGCATGAGGGTGAGCAGATGCTATAAAAGTAGATTCCTCTATAAAAGAAAAAACAATACTCTGATTTCATGTATCTTATCCCAGGACAGTTAAAATATTGCCATATCTGAAATGTACTAATTTCATTCAGATTCATTTATGGAAAAGGAACCATTTCAATTTGCTCTTGGATATTAGGGTCAAATTTATATCAAAACCTTGAGCAAGTAAATGCCTGGCACAAAGGAAAATCTTAATCTACCTAAAGAATGGGGTTTAGGCAGAGCTGCTAAACAACATACAAGCATTCTAACTAGTGCTTACAACAACAAACATGAGCATTCAGAAAAGCATCTAAAATTCAGACCACAGGCTTTGGAACAACTCGCAGATCTGAGATATGTGACCTAGGCAAGGTACTTAATTGTTCTATTCTTCAGTTCCTTATCTTGAAAATGGAGATAATAACATCCACCTAATATAACAGAAGAAGGAATGTTAATACAAACACACACAACAACATTTAAGACAGTATCTGCTTTCTAAGTGTGCACAGGCACACAAAAATGTCTCTTAAGCACATAACACTGTGTATCTTTATATTAAGTCACATGTGTCATTGTTGTTATTGTTGTTAGGGTTTTCAATGGCTGTTTCAGGATTGTTTTAGGAGTGGATTGTCATATCCTTCTCCCAGTTGTTATTGTTAAGTGCCATCAAATTGACTACAAAAAATACACAAAAAGAAATTTAAAAACATAAGTTATTCTCATGCCTTGTTTCTAGATGTGAAGCCACAAGTACTCCCCAAATTGGAGTTTAAAAAAAAAAAAAAAAAAGCAACAAAGCTAATACCAGAAGTACCATAGCCCATTCAACTTCTCCAAGAATGATACTCCTTTGAAGATAGCACAGGTAAGGAGGAAACATCTCCCACCATTCGGCCGGTGCTATACCAAACGATTAGAATTAGAATTACAAATTGGTTCACCTCAGCTTTCTAATTAGTAGTGGTTATGTTCTTTCTATTAAATGGTAAACCAGATCACCACTAACTCAGGACTTATTTTTTTAAGCTCTGATTGATGCAACTTGCCTCTTTACATTAATGAAATTTATCAGTGTGTGCCAAATTTCCCCTCCTCCTTTTTTTGGATGTATTAGAGGATAAATCATCTAAATATCTAAAATATCTAAAATATCACTAAATTGTATTTCTTTGACATAAGATGAAATTCCTTGTTAGAATTTATGAGAAATGCTTGAGACATCAATGTGACTTACAGGATATTTTTTAACATCAAGTTATGTTTCCTAGTATAGTGATATTGTAAGTGAAAGACTTGCACTCAGAAGCCAGGCATGATAGCAGGAGGATCACAAGTTTGAGACCAGAGATAGTCTGCATACTTTAGCAAGACCCTATCTCAAGAAAGAAGAAAACATGGGCTGGGGGTGCAGCTCAGTGGTCCAGCACTTCCAAAGCATGCAACTGTGAGGCCCTGAGTTCAACCCCCAGTACCACAAAAAAAAAAAAAAAAAAAAAAGGAAAAGAAAAGAAAAGAAAAAGTCTGGCACTCAGTGTGTTGAATGGGATCATAGTATATAGTTTTAATGTGTTAGTGGAATGGATTTACAAGGTTTTTGTTTGTTTTTTGTTTTGTTTTTATTCTTGGGGCTTGCACATACTTTAAAGTGCTGAACTGCTGGGCTGCACTCTCAACCCAATTTTTAGTTTTTGTTTTGATTCAGGGTCTTGCTAAATTATAAACACTGCCTCTGGCCTCAAACTCTCAATCCTACTGCCTTCGCCTCCCAAATTGCTGGGATTGTAGGTGTGCATCACTGAACCAAGCATGATTTGCATGTATTTTATTCAGAATTTTCTCATGTATGTTCATCAGGGTAATTGGTCGGTAGTTTTCTTTTTTTGTTGTGTTCTTACCTGGTTTTGGTATCAGGGTAATACTGGCTTCATAGAATGAGTTTGGTAATGTTCCTTTCCTTTCTAGTGTATGGCATATTTTAAAGAGCACTGGTGTTAATTCTTCTTTAAAGGTCTAAGAGAATTCGGCAGTGAATACAGCCAGTCCTGGACTTTTCTTTGTTGGGAGACTCTTTATTACTGTTTCAATCTTGTTGCTCATTATAGATTTCCTTAAGTTGTTTATAGCTTCTTGATTTAATTTTTATAGGTCATATGTATCTAGGAATTTATCCATTTCATCTATATTTTCTAGTTTTTTGTAATATAAGTTTTCAAAGTATTCCCTAATGATTCTCTGGGTTTCATTGGTATTTAATGTAATGTCTCATATTTCATATCTAGTTTTATTAATTTGGGTATTTCTTTTGGTTAGTTTGGCTAAGGGCTTGTCATTTGTCTGGCTTATCATTTCAAAGGAGGAGAAGGAGGAGAAAGAGGAGAAGGAGGAGGAGAGAAGGAGGAAGGGAAGGAGGAGGGGGGAGGGGAGGGGGAAGAAAACAAGAAGAAAGAATAAGCCAGGTGTGGTGGCACATGCCTGTAATCCCAGAGACTCTGGAGGTGGAGGCAGGAGGATTGCAAGTTCAAGACCAGAAGCAGTCTGTGTAATTTAGCGAGACCCTGTCTCAAAAAGTAAAAAAAAAATGGACTGAGGTTGCAGCTCAGTGGTACAGCACTTGCAAAGCATGCAAGTGTGAGGCCCTGGGTTCAACCTCCAGTACTATAAAAAAGAAGAGGAAGAAGAAGACAAAGATGAGGAGGAGGAGGAGGAGGAAGAAGAGGAGGAGGAGGAGGTAGAAAGAGTACTAGGAAGAAGGAGAGAAAACCACAAAATATAAAAATCTGATTGTACAATAAGGAAAAAAGTAAATGAAATTAGCTAAACATAAGAGGAAGAATAAAAATTAAAAGACTAAGGGACTTCTTTTTTAAAAATAAAGTAAAAATGACACCTATAATAAAAATATAGAGAAATACAGGTGGCAAAAGAAGAAAAAATAAAAAGGTAAAACATTAGAAAAAAAAATCCTGGCATGGCTTCTTTGTGTCCTCTAATATTAGAGTCTGCCAGGAGGTGGCAGTCAGGAGAAGTTGGAATCTCACCTTTTCCACTATTTATGTAGGTGATGAGTATAGAGCAGTCAAGGTAGATGTCAGGCTGGGCTACCTTCACTACCAGAATGGAACTTTTCTTTCTGTACCTGGAGCCTCTGCTGGCCACAGTGAGCTTTGCATCTTGAGAGCCAAGCACTCTCTCATATATGCCAGAAACCCCAAGCTTCTTTGCTGTCCTATCCAAAGGATATCTCCAGAATATATTGGGGAGTGGGGGAAACAAACAGGGCCCTGAAATCTGTACTGGATGACCTGTCTTAAAAGTTTCATATGGTGCCTAACACTGAGTACTCTAAGGGCTGAAGGAAGCTGCAGAGCGTAAGTTCTCTGCTGTCACTGAGCTTCAGAGCTCTAAGTCATATAGGCAGTGAACTGTGTGGCAGATAGCTGACTCCAGAAGTAGAGACACCTGCTGAACTTAGCTCAGGTGAGGGGTTTGGTCCCACTCCCCCAGAGAGGGAGGCTACTGTCCACCTTGTCTGAGCCTTCTACTGTCTGATCTTCTCAGCATGCTATGTACCACCTTCCCCCATCTACAGCTGCCAGCTGCAGCCATGCCCCTCCCTGGGGTTGTAGCAGGTTCCCACCAGACTTCCTGACCCATGAGTGTTCCTTGTTTTTAGGTCCCCAGAGTAGCTCAGTCTTACACAATACGTTCTTCCCAAGGAGACACCTGGTCACAGTCCTCAGAGACATAGTGTGACAAAATAGATCTCTTCTACAGTGCTGACCCTTCAGTCAGGAAGAGCCACTGTCTCACTACCCCTGCTGGATCCTGGGGTTACAAGGACTGGAGTTTGCCCTGTGGGACTGCCAGTCTCTTTACCAGGGTGGTCTAATTTATCTTTTGGATGAGGCTTCTGCTTCTTTGCCCCCTACCAGGGACCCAGATGTGCCACTCCTCACAGCATAGCCTTTCTGTTCTCTCTGATTTGAATCTGTCCTATCCCCGTTTGTGATTTCTGTGTTCTTCCAATCTTTCTCTGTCCTTTCCTATCCTGACTCCTTTTCTTCACCATGTCTCATGGAGGCATCCTCTAATCCACAATCTAACCATGGAAGTCAAGATGTAAAATATCTTAAATAACTTATTTAGAATTTTCAGTGCAAAAATTTTACATTTATTATCTCACTATACCTCACAAAAAGAGTAAGAGAAAACTAGGTGAAAAATAGCTTAAGTGACTTTTTCCAGGTAACATAGCAGTAACAATAAAACCATTAAAATTCAGTTTTGTCTAACTGTGTTTTCTGGCTCTAGACCATGTCCCGAATAACATTAAACCCTTTGTTTTAAGTGTGTTATATTCAAAAGGATGGAGAAAACAATCATCCAAATGGCTACACAATATCTAGTTCAATATGTTGTTTGTCGTTGTTAGGTGCCATTGAAGTGGATCCAATTCATTATGTACAACAGAACAAAACACTGCCCAACACTGTGCCATGCCTGGCACTATGTCAGTGCTTCTCTGCTATTTATAGGGTTTTCTATGGCTGACTGTTTCAGGAGTGGGCTGCAGGTACTTCTCCCAAGCCTATAGCACCCAGTATTCCCAGACAATCTCCCATCCAAGAACTAACCAGGCTCGATCCTGCTTAGCTTCCAAGATCTGACAAGATTGGGTACCAGGTAGTATGGCTAGAGACTACATAATATCTAGTTCAATATGTTGTTGTTGTTGTTCTTAGGTGCCGTCAAGTCGGTATCCAACTCATAGTGACCCAACATACAACAGGTGAAACACTATTGTCAATGCTTCTCTGCTGTTCATAGGGTTTTCAGTGGCAGATTGATTTTTGGGAGTGGGTTGCTGGGTCCTTCTCCCTAGTTCAATATGTTAGGTAATACAAATTAAATCATATCATATGATCATAGCATGACAACATTCAGAAGAATGTATTATTTAAGGATGAGCAACAAAATAAGTTATATTGTGAGTTTTAAACTAGAGTTTTAAAATAATATTCAAACAGTATTTTAAAACCAGAGATAGATTTATGGTTTATGTAAGATAATGCCTTAAAGTTATATCTCATGAGATACCAAATCCAATTTTATTCCAAAATAAGAACTCTTCCTGAAGAATGCACAACACATGACCAAACTTTGTGAACTTCTGCTCCAAAATTCCTATTATGTTTCACTATTCACTACAGATTGATTAAAAAGAGGCCAACCCAACTATAATCAAACTGGCCCAAACCCTTGCCAGCCCCTTTGCATCCCCTCTCCAACTGAACAATATACTCCTTAACAATATACTCCATCAATGTCCAATGTGTGTCTCAAATTCCTTTTTATGTCCTAACTTTAAAAAATAAAATAAAATAAACAGTGGAATTTGGGGTGCAGCTCAGTGGTAGAGAACTTCTCTAGCATGCAGGAGGCCCTAGATTCAATATCCTTGTACTGAAAAAAATGTTTAAGTCTTTAAGTAACTAGTCACTTCAACTAAACATTTACTGATCAAAAACACAGTGGCAAAATGCAAAGAGGCAAGGAATTCAATTGGTAAGGAGTACCCAAGTCAATTTCTTTCTTACTTAGGGCCACTATGTTTCCCCTACTTCACATCATTTAATTTTCTTGCCTTTTTGCTATGAACTTTCATTTCTAGTAAATTAAGTGAACGAAGAGCCTGTAGCTATACTGTTGTGGTGTCTGATCCCATCAGATCTCGGAGACTAAACAGGGTTGGGCCTGGTTAGTACTTGGATGGGAGACCTCCTGGGAACACCAGCTGCTGTAGGCTTGGGAGAAGGACACAGCAACCCACTCCCAAAAGCACAATAAAGGCATTGAAAACCCTATACATAGAAGAGAAGCACTAACAATAGTGTTTCGCCTGTTGTATGTAGGGTTGCTATGAGTCAGACACTGACTTGATGGCACCTAACAACAACAACAAGCATGAACTAAACATCATATCATGTTCAAAAGCTTTATTCCTTATTTTCAAGAAATCCCTAAAATTTGGGTTCAGAATCAGAGCTAGTTGAAAAATACTATCTACCAAACATGAAGACCAAGGCTGAAGCAAGTGGCATAGAAAACTACTCAGGTAGAATGAGCCCAGTGTGACTCATAGAAACAGTCTTCAAACAGCAGCTCCACTTGGGGGGCCTCATGCTGGGGTTTGTGTCAACTTTCCTTCAGCACAATTAGAGAAAGTAGAAGCAGGAAAAGGATGATAATGGAAAAAGTCTACCTAGACTATGCTTTTTAGAAAGCCAAAGAAAACTTGGAACAAGCTAAGCAGCATACCACTCAGAACCTGCAAACTGCTGGAGTCAGACTGAGCACATGACAAAAGATCACTTTATTTCTCTACCTGGGTCACTTTAGATATTTACAACAATTTATAGCTCAGACAAGAAGAGCAGAGTGAATGCAAACTTTTTCTTCAGGGAATTGATAAATCTCCCAGGTCGTTGCAAAAAGAACCTCTACCTTCACTAAGCAGTAATGATGTGGACGAGAACACAAGAGAGAGGCTGGCTTCATGTACTAGGAATTTCAATATTCATAAGAAAATGGACTGAACTTTAGCAGAAGCAATATGATTAGAATACAACAGCAAATTGCTCAGGGAGAAATTTTCCTAGTCGTCCCATGTAAAAATGGGAATTGTGTTTGCAAAATATCTGAAAGAATCAGTACTCAGTATGCTGCAAAGGGTAATGCAGATAGCTCTGGAAAGTTCTTCCCTCTGGGTCTCTCTTTCCACACCTGTAAAAGTAGACAATGATCTACCCGATCTCGAAAATCCTTCCAGCATTAGGATTCTATGAACTCTGAGAAATGCTACCATGATCACCCTGGCATCTGATCTCATCAGATCTCGGAAGCTAAACAGGGTCAAGCCTGGTTAGTCCTTGGATAGAAGACCTCCTGGGAATGCCAGGTGCTATAGGCTTGGGAAAAGGACCAGACAGCCCACTCCTGAAACAATCAGCCATAGAAAACTCTATGAACAGCAGAGAAGTACTGACAACAGTGCTGGGCATGGCACAGTATTGGGAGTATTTTGTTCTGTTGTATATAGGATTACTATGAGCTGACTCAACTGCACCTAACAACAACAGTACAGAGAGCAGCAACAACGCTCAAAATACAGAGATCATCATAGAAAGTTTCTCTGGTGCTTCACAGAGGAATGCCACACATAAGAAAACCTGATGCAACCTTCTAGCCCAAACTCTCCAACCAAGATTTTGTATATAATTGAGAAATTTACCATGCTCTATGCTAAAATTGGAGAAGCTGGACTTTATGAAGAATGCAGTATCATGATTGAAGAAAGATCATTAACCTGTGTTATGCAGATGACACAACTCTCCTTGCTGAAAGTGAAGAGGATTGGAAACATTTGCTGATGAAAATCAAAGAACACAGCCCTCAGCATGGATTGCAACTAACATAAACAAAACAAAAAGCCTTACAACTGGGTCAGTATATGACTTCAGGATAAATGGAGAAAAGATTAATGTTGTCCATGATTTTGTCTTACTTGGTTCTACAATGAACACCCACAGAAGCAGCAGTCAAGAAATAAAAACACATAGGTTATAGGGAAAAGCTGTTGCAAAAGACCTCTTAAAAGGGTTGAAATTAAAGATTTCACATTGAAGACAAAGGTGAGCCTGATGCATGACATGGCATTTTCAATTGCATCATATGCTTGTGAAAGCTGGATTTTGAACAGGGAGACAGGAGAAGAATTGATGTATTTGAATTATGGTGCTGGAGATGAATATCGAATATACCATGGACTGCCAAAAGAACCAACAGATCTGTCCTAGAAGTACAACCAGAGTGCTCCTTGGAGGCAAGGATGGCTAGACTGCATCTTACATATTTTGGACATGTAGTTAGGAAGGACCAATCCTTGGAGAAAAACATCATGTTTGGGAGAGTGGCAGGTCAACAAAAAAAGGAAAACCCTCAACTAGATGGATTGACACAGCGTCTGCAACACTGGGCTCAAACATAAAAAAAGATCATGTGCCTGGCACAGAATGAGGGAGTGTTTGTTCTATTGTACATAGTCAGACCCAACTAATGGCACCTAACAATAACAAACAACATACATTTTACCTGCGGTGAGGTTTAACTCAGTTGACAGAGTGCTGCTCTACACTGTGGACCCAAGTTTGATCCCCAGCATTGCAAAAATGGGAGAAGGACATGGCAATCCACTTCCAAAGCAATCCCGAAATAATCAGCCATTGAAACCCCTGTGTAGGTTGCTGTGAGTTCAGTCAGACTTTATGGCACCTAACAACAACAACAACACCCATTTTACCACAGGATCTCACATGTAAAAGGACATCAGTTGTTAACTTTTAGTTTAAATTTACTGTAGTGTATAATATCCTCAGTATGTATGGTTCATTCACTCATATACTTCCCAAATCCCTGCATATTAAGTCCATGTCTCTTTGAACTGGTCTACATGTCTCTCCTTGGTGCAGATTAACCCTACTTCTTAAAAGTATAGGTCTCTAACCTTTATATTTTCTGCTTCTGATTTGCATTAGGAGATGCTAGAAAAGAATTAATGAATCTTCAACAAAAGCCTGAGCTATAAGAAAGTTTTACGTATTTATACAATCATTTCAGTAGTTTTCGTGTGTTTGTTGCTGGTGGGGTACATCCACCTCATATTTCATCAATTTGATAATCAAAGTATTGTATAATTGCTATATAGCATGTATTTGGGATTTTTTGAGAAAAAAATTATTAGTTTACAAAATTTGTACATCTTAGGTTTATTTATAAAAGACATTTAGGAAGTAATAGCAAAAACTTGAGGAGTAGATAGTTCTAATGGTCTACTCCTCCAAAAGAACATTAAAGAACAAAGCAAAAGCTGTCAGCATCAATTTTGTCCATATGCTAACAAACACGCAAAGTTTCACAGCAAACAAATGAGTCAGAGGTTGGAGGAGCATAAAACTGTAGGAAAATTTTGGCATTTTTATGTACCCTTACCCAGCCCCACTTTGCATCAACACTGGTTTTAAAAATGATAACTCATGTTTCCAGTATGGCCTCTGGTTATGGAGAAAGCAGAGCAGACCTTATCCTTAAATAACTTTGTTTGTCTATTTTAACCTGTCTGTGGCCCACCAGGGATTATCAAAGAACTGACACAGGGCATTTGCCTTCATTTTGCCTAACTTGAATTCACTTGAAGCAGAAGGGGTTTCTCAGAAACAGTGTAAGATAAATGAAAGATCATCTTCCACCTGAGGCCAAAATATACCAGTGGTTAAGGCAAATGATGGACTACTGAAAGAATGGAGAAAAAGTATTTTCACTAGGAAATTAGATTGTTCAAAAGCACTAATGTATACTGAGAAATTTAGAAAGCCACATGCATGCCCAGAGCAAGACACATACTCAGAAAAGGCCTGAGAATACCCTAAAGTTTCACCTCTTTCTGATCTGATCTATAGACTCAGCACTAGCAAGAAGTGAAGGCTAAGGCAGAGTTATAAATAGCCTGGCTATGTATAGTGGTGCTCAAACAGAGAAAAAAATTAGCAAAAACTGAGATATTTTTCTTTTCATGCTTTTTCCTTTCTTCCCTACTTTCTTCCTTATTTTTCCCTTCTGGAATTAAAAGAAAATTCTCTCAAAAAACAAGCTAACAAGACAGAAATTGTAGAAATTACCCATGCAAAGAATACAGATTTTATAAAAATAGTTTAGAAAAGTCAGTAAATAGCAAACTATAAAAAATAAACTTTAAGGAGGAGAAAATACTTATTTCTACGGTTATAATGTTATAAGTAGGGGTCCTTAGGCCCCAAGCCATAGACCAGTATGACTTAGGAACTGTACCACACAGCAGGAAGTGAGTGGTAGGTGAGCAAGTGAACTTCATCTGTATTTACAGCTGCTCCCCATAACCTGTATTACTGCCTGAGCTCTGCCTCTGGTCTCTAGAAAAATTATCTCCCATGAAACCAATCCCTGATGCGAAAAAAAGTAAGGACTTGCTCCTATAAAATAAAAATGTCTAATTTGCAGGAAAAAAAAAATACAGAGCATTCACAGAAACAAGCATGTATGGCCCATTCCCAGAAGAAATTAACAGAAATTATCCCTGAGGAAGCAAAGATGTTGGACTTGCTAGATAAAGACTTTAAATCAACTGTTTTTAAGTATGTTCAAAGAGCTAAATGAAACTGTAGAGAAAGAACTAAAGGAAACTGGGAGAACTATATAAGAACAAATAGGGAATCTCAATAAAGAGAAATATAAAAAGTAACCACATAGAGATTTTCATGTTGAAAAGTATAATAAATGAAATGAAAAATCTCAAAGATTTCCAATAGCAGACTTAAACACACAGAAAATCAATCCATGAACCTGAAGACGATAGTTCACTTGAAATTAGCTAGTCTCAGGAATAGAAAAAAATAGAAAAGAAGAGAAAGTGGACAGAGCTTAAAAGAGCTATGTGATACTGTTGAGTGCACTAACATAGTATGAGGGAAGTTCCAGGGAAAAAAAGAAAGGCATAAATAAAAATGAATAAATAGCACATTAAAAACTTACAAATTTTTATAAAAGTCATGAATATACACATCCCAGGAACTGAACTCCAAATAAAGTAAACTCATGTAACTCCACACTGAGAAACATTATAATCAAACTACTGAAAGACAAGCCTGCAGCCGTACCACTGTGGGTGTCCAATCCCCTGTCAGATCTTGGAAGCTAAGCAGGGTCGGGCCTGGTTAGTACGTGGATGGGAAACTGCCTAGGAACACCAGGTGCTGTAGGTTTTGGAATCTGGCAATCCACTCCCAAAAAACAACCTACCATTGAGAACTATGAATAGCAGAGAAGCAGTAACAATACTGTTTTGCCTACTGTAGGTAGGGTTGCTATGAATGGGACACCGATTCGAGGGTGCCTAACAACAACACCTGAAAGATAAAAAGGGAATCCTGAAAATTGCAAGAGAGAAGCAACTCATCACACAAAAATGATACTTAGATTAACAGCTTATTTCTTATCAGAAACCATGGAGGCCAGAGTCAATGGGCTCACATAATTCTTTTTCATAAGAAAGAAATAAGACAAAAATTTCATATCTTCCAAAATTATCCTTCAAAATTGAAAAAGAAAATTAGGACATTGCCAGATAAACAACAGGTAAGTTTGTTAATAGTACACTTTCCTTACAAGTAATACTAGAGGGAGTCCCTCTGAATGAAACAAGGGGAATATTTTGCTTAAATGAAGGTAAACTGAACCTACCTGAATAAATAAAGAAATTGGATAAAAGTAACTACAAACTGTGATTTAAAAATACAGTAAATGTTTCAATTTAAAATGTTTATTCCAGTAAAAGAAATATTGCCATTAACTCTCCTCAAAACACTCCCTCTGGCTTCAAACACACTTATTCCACCATTCTTGCCACTTGCTGAAGCAGTTCTGGAAGTTTTTTTCATGAGTGTCTTTAGTTTTATCCTCTGTCATGACAATTCTGTGTCATATGTCACTTCTCATACAGCAATTTCTGTTGAAAATAAAAACATTATGATATGTTCTCATCTACCTTATTTACTGGACCTGGCACCATGTGACTTCTGGCTCGCCCCCAAAATCAAAATGACCATGAAAGGTAAACACTTTGAATTGATTCCAGGCATTAAGGCAGCCACAGCAGCATCACTAAAGACACTCATGAAAAAGGACTTCCAAAACTGCTTCCAAAAGTTGCAAGAATAATGGGATGTGTTCAAAGCAAATGGGAGTGTTTTGAGGGGAACTGCAATATGTCTTTTACTGTAATAATTTTTTTTAAATTTAAACATTTACTATGTCTCTTAATCACACCTCATACACAGATAAATATTAAAGCCACTATTTGTACTGTTTAGAGTATGTAACTCCTTTGTGTCCTATGGAATTAAAAGATAAACATATCAAACAATGATTAGACATACGTTAGTGAGCACATAATATATAATGATATAATTTATGACAAAAGAGCATAAAGCTATGAGGAGGGAGATGTATAGAAACAGAATTTAGAATGCTATTGAAGCCATATTTGGAAAAATTTAAGCTAGACTGTTTTAAACTTAATATTAATTGTAATCCCTATGGCATCCATTAAGTAAATTTCTAATGAACCACTAGAAAAGGAATAAAGAAGGGAATCAAATAGTATTTCATAGAAAAGTAATTAAACATGAAAGAAGGAAGTAATAGAAGAAGTAAGGAACAAAAGTTATAAGATACACAGAAAATAAATACCAAAATGGCAGAGTGAAATCCTCTTTGATTAGTAATTACTTCTAAACGTAAATGGATTAAACTATTTAGTAAAAATACAGGGACTGACTAAAGGAATTTAGAAAGTAATTCAACTATATACTGTTTACAAGAGACTCATTAGTTCCAAAGACTCAAAGAGTTTAAAAGTGAAAAGATTGAAAGGATACCCGTGAAAATATTAGGCAAAATGGAGATGTGCAATTATATGCTGTGGTCTGAATATTTGTATTCTCTCAAAATTCATATGTTGAAATCTTAAGTAACCAAGGTGATAGTATTAGGAGGTAGAACACTTGGGAAGTGATTAGATTATAACATTTCTGCCCTCATGAATGAGATTAGTTTCCTTAGAAATGAAGCCTGAGAGCCGGGCGTGGTGGTGCACACCTGTAGTCCCAGTGACTCTGGGAAGCAGAGGCAGGAGGATCAAGAGTTGGAGAACAGAGGCAGGCTGCATAATTTAGTGAGACCCTGTCTCAACGAGAAAAAAAATAATAAAGGGCTGGGGGTGCAGCTCATGCTTGCATGCTTTACAATAGCACTTGTAAAGCATGCAAGCATGAGGCTCTGGGTTCAACCCCAAGAACGGCAAAAAAAAAAAAAAAGAAAGAAAGAAAGAAAGAAAGAAAGAAAGAAGTCTGAGAGAGTTCCCTTGCCTCCACCATGAGAGATCAAAGAAAAAAGAAATGGCCATCTATGAACTGGGAAACAAGCCATCATCAGACACAGAATCTATATGCTTTTAGCCAGGACTTCTTAGCCTTGAGACTGTGAAAAATAAATTACTTTTTGTCAACAGATTCCTTATCTTGTGGAATATTTGTTATAGTGTTTTGAATGGACTGAGACACTGCAATAATATAATGAAAAATGGTCTTTAAGTAAAAAATTATTACAAGAGACAAATAAGGTCATCCTATATGAGTCCATTCATCAGAAGGCATAATTATAAACATGATGCATCAATCAAGAGAAACACATGAAAGAAACAAGCAGAATTAAAGAAGTAAATAGTTTTACAATACAAATACATAATTTTTCCCCCGAGAACCACAGTGTACACATTCTTCTCAAGAACACAGGAATATCCTCCAGGATAGACCATGTTCAGCTTCAGATTAAGTCTCAATACATTTAAAAAGACTAAAATGTAAAATATCTTCCTCTTCATGCCTACAGCAAAATGGAGCTAGAAATGCATAACACAAGGAAAACTAGAAAATTGACAAATATGTGCAAGTTAAACAATACACTCTTAAACAGACAATGGACCAATAAAGAACCCGAGATTAGCTTTAAGATGAATGAAAACAAAAACATAGCATACCAAAATTCATGACATGTGGCAAAAGCAGTGCTCAGAGGGAAACATACAGTGGTACAATCATACATTTAAGAAGAGGAGAAATGTCTCAAACTAATAACCTAACTTTATACCCTATGATATAAAGATTACAATAAGAAAAGCAAACTAAACTCAAAGCTGACAGAAAACAAAGATGAAGAATAGAGTGAAGTGAAACAGAAGAAAAACAATAGAAAACGTCAACAAAACCAAAACTTATCTGTAAGACCAACTAATGTTACATTGAATAAGAAAAAAACAGAGTAGATTCAAATCCTTCAAGTCAGAAATGAAAATGGGAATAAATGCTGCCTAGAATTCGAGTAATTTCTTGTTGACCCACTGATGCTCCAAAAGGAAAAAATTCTCATGTTTCCAAGTTCTTAGTGAAGTGATGGACCTAATAAATCCTTAAGCCATGATGGACACCGTGACATCCATTTTATCTATGTTCAAGGGACCAGTCTAACTGGATCAATAGGTGATATCACATAGCAAAGATAACAAGAGATCTAGAGGAAAACTCCTGCCCTGAATGCAATTTCCCCTCTGTGATAGATTTAGTGTTGTTTCTCAACATCTATAACCATGGGGAAGTTATCCCTCTGCCCTGTTAAACTCTTGCATGGCCTTGTGACTTGCATGGGCCATTGGAAAGTGAGCCAAATAATATGGGTCCCTTCCCGGCAGAAATTTTGAAGGCCAGTGTTTGTTTCAGCATGCATTGTTTTTATTTTCTATGTATTATGATTTGGCATCTTAAAAACTTTTCAGACCTGGGAGATACTAGCTCCTACCATGATTAGGTAGTTCTTAAGAGACAACAAAGGGTTAAACTGCATGTATTTGACATACAAAGTAACCAATCTAGAGATACCAAACTAAGGAATCTGTCCCATACACCACAGGAGGAAATAATCCTTTGCCTTAGTCATCCAATAGCCAAATAACAGGCAACTAGCAACCACCCTATAGTTTAGAGCTTCCCAAAATAATTCAAGTTTAGCAATCCTAAACTGTTTACCTTGCCCTTGGAAACTGCAAGACTGTGAGCTATGCCTTCCCCTCACTCTTGCCCTTTTTGCTCCTTGACAGGCCCTAGTGCTTTCTAGTGTGGCTCTGCATGGCACACCACACCTCCTGTTTCTAGGACCCACAAGTAAAATAAACTTTGTTCCCTAGAGCGTTCTGTGTCTCCTTTTTTGGCAGACCTGACAGATCATTACATAAAAGAACACCTAAAATCCTATGTAAGCCTACAGCTGTACCACTCTGGTGTCCCATCCCATCTTCCAGATCTTGGAAGCTAAGCAGGGTGGGGCCTGGTTAGTACTTGGATGGGAGACCAGCTGGGAACACCAGGTGCTGCAGGCTTGGGAGAAGGACCTGGCAACCCCCTCCCAAAAAACAATCAGTCATTGAAAACCCTATGAAGAGCAGAGAAGCACTGACAATAATGTTTCACCTGTCGTACATAGGGTCCCTTCAAGTTGGACACCGACTCAACTGCACCTAACAACAACAGAGCCCTATATATTTTCTTTCTCTTGCCTCTCCTATGGAAACATGTTGAGAAGGTGCTTCTGTCACCCTGCAACTCTGACTACAATGAGCAGATACTTTGCCATTCTGTAATGCATTGACCTGCAGTGTGGGCAAGAATTGAACTTTGTTCTTTTAAAGCCACTGAAACTTTGGAACTCTGTGTTACCATGGTACATCCAAGCCTTCTGAGACTTGAGACTTGAAAGGTGAGGATCAGAGGCTAAGTCTTTTTTCAATAATTAGTCTTGAGGTCTAAAGATGAAGTATTACTAAAATATTTCACAATGTCTTATAAATAAAACAACAGTAGATATCTTCCAAAGAGTTGATGAAAAATAAAAGAGAAAAGAGAAACAATTCAAGACGGAAGAGGAGCAACTAAAAATTGTCAGGCACCTAAGAGATTGCAAAACGAAGTCTGGACCAAAAACTTGACATAATTAGCCATTTTTTGAAGAGCTTCCCTAAGGAAAAAGAAAAATATCTGTTCCTTTTAAAGTTAGAATAATATTTTCTCCATTAGTGAGTTTTTATTAATTTCTTTCACATTGAAATTTAAATTACTTCTAAGCCAATCTCCTATATTTTTAAAAACTGAGTTGTTTTTCCATTTTGAGAAAATTGCTAACTACATGATTTAAAAGAAAGCATTACTCATTTAGATAGGATTTTAGGGTCATACTATACATTATTAGTTTTAACATTAAAGTGCTAACATTTTATAAAATTGTACAGAAGAAAACGTGTATCTTCCTCACAAAAAAATTGTTCCTAGCCTCTCCATCCAATTCTGATATTTATGGCTATTATCTCAAACATATTGTTGTATTCACTTTGTACACCATCTTGATTTTCTTTTACTATTGCTTATAAATTATGCTATATGCTTTATTTTATAACCTTATAAAATTCCTTCATTACCTCTGAAAAAGGCAGGGTATATATGAACAGTATACTCCTCCTGTAACCTTGATTTAAAGTGAAAATCTCCATAACTTGCTGTACAGACTTGCAACTGTGACCTGCTTTAACAGATTCTATGTTTCAAAGTCCTCACTAAAATAACCAAAGATATTTTTTCCTCATAAAATGTATACTGTTGACCAGTTACATACAATACCTATATATTTTCTTTAGGTCTATAATTAAATTTCCATTTATATTTTCCCCTGGATCATCCTCTGAAATCCACAAAACTGGTGTCACAAAATGTTACAAATTTCAACTTCCATGCTTGTATTTTAAATTAATGATTTCAAAAGTAATATGTGCTCCTTGTAGAATACAAGAGACCCAGAACATGGAAAGAAGACAAGTAAATGAATCCTAATTATATTTAGAGGTTTCTAACTTTTTCTATAGTTACTTTATATTCCCACTTTTTAAATACTTGCGTATTAATTATAAGTTATATTTAATGAGTTTTATGCATACATTTAAGTTATTCAACATAATGTTCTAAGATACATATAGTAAAATGGTCATTATACCAGAAAAATAATTTTAACCATCATCTTGCACTGTTAATGCATTTTTCTTCTGGGGCAAGAGTAGCCACAGTCTACTTATTTAGCAAAAATTCTGAACACATAACGTTTTGATATACGTATGCACTACAGAAGGATTAAATCAAGCTATTAACGTTGTTGTTGTTGTTGTTGTTGTTGTTGTTGTTGTTGTTGTTGCTGCTGCTACTGCTGTCAGGTATTGTTGAGTCCTGTCCAACTCATAGCGACCCTTATAGGGTTTTCAGTGGCTGGTTGTTTTGGGATTGCCTTGGGAGTGGATTGCCAAGTCCGTCTCCCATTTTTGGAGTGCTATGAATCGAACTTGGGACCTCAGAAACTGCAGAGACGTGCTCTACCAACTGAGCTAAATCCCAGCCCTAGCTATTAACATATGAGTCTCATAATAAAATTTGCCAACTCAGAATCCTTCACAAGTTACTTTCAAAGGTAAATTTTAGCTAGGTATTTCCAAAAATACATGAGCTAAAATATTAGCATGTGCTCTATGCTCTGTGGCCTTATGTTTAATAAGAAAATCTTTGGTGAAGCAAGTAATTCTGCTTTGAAAGATAGTTATCTAGGACGTATATTCCTCAAAACTCCAGCTTTCCACAATTCTGCTGCCAAGGGTGTTATACACTTAATTCCCAGAGGCTGAGTATCCAAACCAGGCAGGAGCAGTTCGTCAGTCCAGGTCCCCCACCTCTCAAATGAGGGAGTGCCCTACACGAGCACGTACATCAGAATCAGGAGAAGGAAATGACTGTATATCAAAACACTCCCTTTCTTCATATCTCACAAAATAGACACCAACAGCCCATGGACAGAGGTCCACGACATGCTGACTTTTGCATTTCAATTCATATTCCCCGAAATTACAAAAAGTACAAGGAGGAAGCAGGGCCACCTTTTACACAACACTGCACTGCTACTTTACCTGTCCTTAGATGAAGCATTATGGAACTAGAAAAGCATCTAGGCCTAAGCAGGTGCTTTTTGTGCAGACATCATTACTGTTTAATGAACAAATTGACACTTCTAGTGGAGTTTTAAAAATGGATAAAAACCTTTCCACCAGAACGAAGGTCAATTCTGGGGAAAGATGGGCTAGGAAGGAGATACACCAAATGATTTGATATATGACTTTCTTCTCCCCTCTGGACATTCACAGAACTTGCATTTTATTTTTCCTACCTCAATAGATTTCTCTTCACCTTAATAAAGCCAGGATAAATAACAAAATATTACTCCCTAAGTAAGGGCGCCACAGGCCTCATAACTGAAATAAGTTAAAGCAGTCACTGGTAACCATAGAGACAGGTAGGCTAAGCAATGGAATAGTTTGGACTTTCATAGCTCACCTACAATATCTTTTTGTACATGAAATGTATGTTATTTATGTCTTGGAGCAGACTACAGCCAAGAATTTTCAGTGATGAAAGCAGGTGGCATATTCTGTAGGCAGTACAGTCAATTTGCATAAATGGCATTATGCTCAAACAGAATCTGCTCAGCCAGGCATAGTGGTGCACAACAGTAATTCTAGAACTCAGCTGAAGCTGGAGGATTGCAAGTTTGAGATCTGTCTGGGCTTTAGAATGAGTTCAAGGCCAGCCTGGGCGAAATAGACTCTATTTTTTAAAACAATCGAAAAGTCTGGATGTTCAAGGTGTACATTCATTCATTGATTCACCCTTTATGCTCTTCAGACTCTTCTGAAATCCTTCTATGCATTAAGTATGGACCTATTTTCTGAGGAAATATATAAAACAAGTTCCCTGACTTCAGCAAGCTCATAGTCTACCAGATAGGATAGATATGCACACACATGGCACCAGCTATTCTAAAAATGGCATCTACAAGACACAATGGTGCATTTAGAGGAGGCCTGTGCTGTTGTGGGGTTTGTGTCATGGAACGCTAGAGGATGGAGGTTATAAACTTGCTCTCAAAATATTAACAATAAAAATCTGTCAACTAGATGGAAATACACTCCATGAAGAGGAAAGAGCAAGTGCAAATGCACAGAAGTATAAATGTGAATGCCGTGCTTGAGAACTATACTTGGTCTGATACCAATGGCAAGTGGCAAGATTTATTGTTTTTGTTAGGTTCCATCAAGTCGTGTCTGACTCAAAGCAACCCTCATAGGGATTTTAGTAGCTGATTGTTTTGATTGCCTTGGGAGTGGATTGCCACATCCTTCTCTCATTTTTGCAGTGCTGGGAATCGAACCTGGGACCTCAGAGACTGCAGCTTGGCATTCTACCAACTGAGGTAAACCCCAGCCCAGTAGCAAATTTAGTGTTTAATAATGCTAAACTTGTAGCTGTAATACTGTGGCATCTGATCCTGTCAGATGTCAGAAGCTAAGCAGGGTCGGTCCTGGTTAGTCCTTAGATGGGAGACCACCTGGGAATACCAGATACATTAGGCTTGGAAAAATGACCTAGAAACCCACTCCCAAAGAACAATCTGCCATTGAAAATCCCATGAATAACAGGGAAGCACTGACAATAGTGTTTTACCTGTTATACTAGGGTTGCTATGAGCCAGACACCGACTCCAAAACACCTAAAAACAACAATGTTGTTGTTGTTGTTAGGTGCCATCGACTCGAGTCTGACTCATAGCAACGCTATGTACAGCAGATCGAAACACTTCCCGATTCTGTGCCAGGCAAACCATCTTATTTATGTTTAAGCTCATTGTTGCAGACACTGTGTCAATCCATCTGGTGGAGGGTTTTCCTCTTTTGCGTTGACCTGCCACTCTCCAAAACATGATGTCTTTCTCTAGGGATTGATTTCTTCTGACTACATGCCCGAAATATGTAAGACAGAGTCTGGCCATCCTTGCTTCCAAGGAGCACTCTGGTTGCACTTCTTCTAGGACAGATTTGTTGGTTCTTTTGGTAGTCCATGGTATATTCAACAGACATCTCCAGCACCACAATTCAAACGCATCAATTCTTTTTCTGTCTTTCTTGTTCAACGTCCGGCTTTCACAACCATATGATGCGACTGAAAATACCATGGCATGAGTCAGACGCACCTTCGTCTTCAATGTGACATCTTTGCTTTTCAATACTCTAAAGAGATCTTTTGCCACAGCTTTTCCTAGAGCAATGCATCTTTGGATTTCTTGACTGCTGCTTCCACGGGTGTTGATTATAGACCCAAGCAAAGCAAACTCTTGAATAACTTCAATCTTTTCTCCATTTATTGTGAAGTTGCATACTAACCCAGTTGTAAGGATTTTTGTTTCGTTGATGTTTAGTCACAACCCATATTGAAGGCTATGATCTTTGATCTTCATCAGTAAATATTTTAAATACTCTTCACTTTCAGCAAGCAGACTTGTGTCATTCGCATAATACAGGTTGTTAATGAGTCTTCCTCCAATCTTGATGCCGCGTTCTTCCTCATAAAGTCCAGCTTCTTGGATTATTTGCTCAGCATATAAATTGAAAAGATAGGGTGAAAGTATACAGCCCTGAAGCACACCTTTCTCAACTTTAAACCAGGCCATGTTTCCTTGTTCTATTCTAATAACTGCCTCCTGGTTTACTTACAGATTCCTCATGAGCACAGTTAAGTGTTGTGGTATTCCCATTTTCTGAAGTGTTATCCATAATGTGTTATGATCCACACAGTCAAATGCCTTTGCATAGTCAATAAAACATAGATAGACATCTTTCTGATATTCTCTCCTTTTGGCTAATATCTACCTGACATCAGCAATGATGTCCCTGGTACCCAGTCCTCTTCTGAATCCTGCTTGATTTTCTGGTAATTCCCTGTCTATATACTGCTGCAGTCACTTCTGAATGATCTTTTGTTTCTACTGGTGAAACAACAACAATAAGTATGCTAAATAGTTAGGCAAGGGCTAAATTGTACCAGACCTACTAAATAAAATAAAACTTCTTGAGTTCTAAGCAATGATTTAACACTCCCTGATATGAGCTTTAGAATGATCACATTATGGATAGGCTAGACAAGGCCACACTGGAAGATCAATTAAGAAAATTCTGTAATAGCTTGAAAAGGATACAAATTAAAGATGTGACAAATTTATGAAATGCTTAGAAGGCAGATGCAGTTAGAATTGGTAGCCAGTTGGATGTGGGGAGTGATAGAAAAGAAAATGTTCATGTTCTGGTTGATTGTTTGGTTTAGTAGCTAGGACAGAAAAGATTAGGAGAGAAAGGCAAATGAGCGGAGGGAGGAAGGCACACCCATGGAAGCCTGTGTGAGTTCGGGGCAGAGAAGAATTGGAGATAATGCCTGTGCTGAAGATGCTGAGTTTGAGGGCTGCAGCTCAGTAGTGACTGGACACTGGAGTCCAGGAACAGGACAAAAGTTAAGCTTACAGCCTCATGAGTTTAAAACATAACCATACAAAGAAAGTAGCAGAAGTTTTGAGCATGGATGAAAAGACTTGTCCTTCCATCAAATTATTGCGTCTACTGTCCATTTTCCTTCTTATTTTAACCTTTCATCACCATTTTGTACTTTTTATATCTTCTAAAATGGATTTCATTTTCTCTTTCTCAGTTCTTCTCTAGAATCAAGTATGACACTTATTTTTGCTTTGCTCTCATCTTTATCACTCCTTACTCATTTACTTTTTTTTTTACTTGTTTCAAATAATTTTCTTCTGTAAGAAGAGACTTCTCCCTTAACACTGCTCCAAATATGGAATGATCCTAAATTAAGGACCTGTATTTAACTTTTTAACATTATCATGTAAAATCCATACATAGACAAAAGGAGAGAGAGTACTATAACAAATGCCCATATGCTCCAACAAGCAGCTATATCTTTTTAGCAGTCGACTGTAGCTTTATTTAGAGCACAGAGGGATACTGAAATATACATATTTTACAATTGTGTTGAGCTAGAATTTAGACAGAGATAAGTTATTTTTGGCCTGTAGCTGTAGCCCTGTGGCATCCGATCCCATCAGATCTCAGAAGCTAAGCAGGGTTGGGTCTGGTTAGTACTTAGATGGGAGACCACCTGGGAAACCCAGGTGCTGCAGGTTTGGGAAAAGGACCTGATAACCCACTCCCAAAAATCAATCCGCCATTGAAAACCCTGTGAACAACAGAGAAGCACTGACCACCTGTTGTACGCAGGGTTGCTATGAGTCGGGTACCAACTCGATGGCACCTAACAACAACAACAACAAGTTACTTTTAAAGACAACACAGTGTTTATGAAGTGCCCAATGATTTATGGGGTCATCTGCTTGTCCCAGATGTCTTCAGGCAAGAAATAATAATGCAATAAGGTCATCTAGGCCTGCAATTATTCATTCTTCTTCATTAATACTTTCCTAATAATACAATGGGGGGAAAATCAAGATGGCGGACAGATAACACACGCTTCCTCTCCTAGAGTAAAGGGAAGCCTCGATGAGGGGTTTAGAACTCACATTGAATAGACAGAAACAGTGATAGTTTAGATTGGGAGACAGAGGATGAAACTGGATGGACACTGAAATCAAGCATTTGGCTTCGGAAGAATTACACAGAGGTCAGTGGCAGGACTGCTATTCCGCCATTTTGCTTTCACGCAGACGGCAGGATAGAATCCTGGAGACTCGGAGGGGACTTTGCCCACACACCCACGGGAGCCGGACCCAACACAGCATGCAACCTTGACATCACACTGTCACCCTGCCAGCGGGACACAAACTGCAAGTTTTCGGGTGAGTCAGCACGGAATCGCTCCCTTTCTCCTGTTGTGGCGGGACAGTCATGCAGACGAAATCTCCACAGACATATGGGCACACATATGCCTGGACCCCAGACACACCAGAGGGGATCCTAAGTCATCCCACTGCACTGTGGAGAAAGGTGAGGTCTGCGGAGGAGGCTGAGCGCCACGCGGACAGAGTGCTCCTTTCTGGCAGAGTCTTGCGGGACAATTTAGACACAATAAGAACAGTTTCGAGCGCAATTGCCGTGCATGGCAGACCTACTACAGACTCTCTTGGGGGGGGGGGTTGAATATCATCCCACCCACAAGAGGATTTGGTTCTCCCAAGTGGTCTCCCAAGTGGGTGGAAAGCTGCGCTGCGCCCCCAGCCCATATTTTTTTACTTTTTGAGACAGGGGCTTGCTGGGTTGCACAAACTGCCTCTGATCTCGGGCTTGTGGTCCTCCCATCTCTGCCCCCCAAGCCACTAGGATTGCAGGTGTGCACCATCCGCACCTGACTAGAAGTGTTCAATAAGTGTGTGCGAGAGTGTATGCATGGTTTGTTTTGTTTTTGTTTTGATTTTGTTTTTGTTTGTTTGTTTGTTTCTTGGGGTTTTTGTTTTGTTTTGTTTTGGTTTGGTTTGTTTTTGTTGTTGTTGTTTGATTTCATTGTTTTGTATGGGGGTATGAAACCAGGGTCTTGCGCCTATTCGCTTTGTAGGTGCTGGACCGCCACGCTGCGCCCCCAGCCCATATTTTTACTTTTTGACACAGGGTCTCTCTGGGTTGCTCAGGCTGCCTGTGATCTTGGGCTTGCGATCCTCCTGCCTTCGCCCCCAAGCTGCTGGGAATGCAGGTGTATACCACCTCACCTGACTATAAGCGATTTTATACATGGGTGGGAGCCTGTATGCGTGAGGGTTTTTTTTTTTTTTTTCTTAATTTTCATTTGCTTCCTTCCTTGTTTTACTCTCTTCCCTCTTTCTATTCTCCTTCTCTTTTTCTTATGCTATATATGCATCCTTGTATTAATTATTTTACCATCAGAGCCTCCACATGTCTGTCAGTTTGCCGTGGGGGCTTACGTGTTGCGATGAGGCTGAGAGCTCTGCCACTGTAACCTTAGACATGAGCAAGGTTACCCAAAGTGGACAGGTTTTCAGCTGAGCTTCCAGACTAAGACAGACTAGGGAGTAGGACATGGCGAGCCACTCCCGAAACAACTAGCCATTGAAAACACTATGGATAGCAAAGAAACACTGTCAGATATAGTGCCTGAAAATGAGGCCCCCAGGTTGGAAGGCACTCAAAAGACTACTGGGGAAGAGTTGCCTCCTCCCAGTAGAGTCTACCGTGATGAGGGAAATGGAGTAAAACCCCAGGGTGCTCAACGTGATGATGTGACACGACTCAAAATGAGGAGAAACAACTGTAAACATCCATTAATAATTGGAACATGGAATGTATGCAGTATGAATCTAGGCAAATTAGAAATTGTTAAAAGAGAAATGGATCACATAAACATTGACATTCCAGGCATCAGTGAGCTAAAATGGACTGGCATAGGCCATTTTGAGTCAGACAGTCATATGGTCTACTATGCTGGGAATGATAAACTAAAGAGAAATGGGGTTGCATTCATCATCAAAAAAGACATTTCAAGATCTGTCATGAAATACAATGGTGTCAGTGATAGAATAATATCCATATGCCTACAAGGAAGGCCAGTCAATATGACTATTATTCAAATTTATGCACCCACCACTAAGGCCACAAATGAAGAAAGGGAAGACTTCTATCAGCTTCTGCAAGCTGAAATAGATCAAACATGCAATCAAGACTTACTGATAATCACTGGTGACTGGAATGCAAAGGTTGGAAACAAAGAAGAAGGCCCAGTAGTTGGAAAATATGGTCTTGGTGACAGAAATGAAGCTGGAGATCGCATGACAGAATTTTGTCAAACCAATGATCTTTTCATTGCAAATACATTTTTTCAACATCATAAATGGAGACTATACACATGGACTTCACCAGACGGAACATACAGAAATCAAATTGACTACATATGTGGAAAGAGACGATGGAAAAGCTCTACAGAAAATGTCAAAACAAGACCAGGTGCTGACTGTGGATCAGACCATCAACTTCTCATATGCAAGTTCAAACCGAAGCTGAAGAAAATGAGAACAAGTATATGAGAGCCACGGTATGACCTTGAGTATATCCCACCTGAGTTCAGGGACCACCTCAAAAATAGGTTTAATGCATTAGACACAAATGACAGGAGACCAGAAGAGTTGTGGCATGACATAAAAGATATCATTCAAGAAGGAAGCAAAAAGTTCTTTAAACGACAAGGAAAAGAGAAAAGACCAAATTACATGTCAAAAGAGACACTGGACCTTGCCCTTGAACGTCGAGCAGCTAAAGCAAAAGGAAGACATGATGAAGTTAAGGAACTAAACAGAAGATTTCAGAAGGCAGCTCGAGAAGACAAAAACAAATATTATAATCACATGTGCAAGGAGCTGGAGGCAAAAAACCAAAAGGAAAGAACACGCTCTGTGTTTCTCAAGCTTAAGGAAGTGAAGAAAAAATTCAAGCCTCCAGTGGCAGTAGTGAAAGATTCTATAGGGAAAATATTAAATGATGCAGGAAACATCAAAAGAAGATGGGAAGAATACACAGAGTCATTATACAAGAAAGAATTGGTAGATGACCAACCATTCCAAGAGGTTGCATATGAAGAGGAACCAATGGTGTTGAAGGACCAAGTGGAAGCTGCCTTGAAAGAACTGGCGAAACACAAAGCTCCAGGAATTGATGGGATACCAATAGAGATGTTTCAACAAACGGATGCAGCACTGGAGTTGTTAACATGTTTATGCCAACAGATTTGGAAAACTGCTACTTGGCCAACTGACTGGAAGAGATCCATATTTGTGCCTATTCCCAAAAAAGGGGATCCGACTGAATGTGCAAACTATCAGACAATATCATTAATATCACACACCAGCAAAATTCTACTACAGATCATTCAGAAGCGACTGCAGCAATACATAGACAGGGAATTACCGGAAAATCAAGCAGGATTCAGAAGAGGGCGGGGAACTAGGGACATCATTGCTGATGTCAGGTGGATATTAGCTGAAAGCAGAGAATATCAAAAAGATGTCTATCTATGTTTT
>VMDO01007413.1:0-38754 GCA_007922755.1 Pedetes capensis
TTTTTTTTTTTTTTTTTTTGGAAGTGGTAGTTTCCCATGTAAACAGTCCTACTGTCTATAAGAGAATAGTTTGGTTTCTTATTTTTCAATATTTTTATTTTTCCTGTGCTATTGCATTAATCAGCACTCTAAAACCAGTCCACAATAAAGTAAACATTATTACATATTTTTGTCTTAATTTTGAAGGAAGTATTTTTAAACTAATAATATATTTGATATAAATTTTTGGTAAATGCCCTTTATCAGGTCAAGGAAGGCTGTTTTTCTACTATTTTCTGCAAACTTATTTCTTTTATGTATCATGATTAGTTGTTAAACGTAATCAATTTTCCCCACATCAAATAAGAGGATTATTAAACAAAGGTTTTTAACCTAGCAATCTAGATATCAGAGGTTTTTGAACATTTTGTCTATTATTATGGTGAATTATATTTATAGATTTTATGTTATTTTTACTTTCCTAAAGTGAATTTAATTTTTTTTGGATAGTTTGAGAATAGTTTGTAGAGTAATAGTACATCTATATGCATAAGTGTAACTGGTCTGCAGTTTTTCTTTCTCATATTGATCTTGTCCAACTTCAATATCATCTAATAAATTAGGGTATATTCCTTTTTTCCTAGCCTTTGGGGAAAAATATAAGATTGAAATAATTCTTCACTAATTATTCAAGAAAAAGCTTTATCCTGCTATATGCGCCTGAATAACTTCATTGGACCAAGTAAAATTATACAGCATATATGTGCTTGGACAAGTTATAACTTCAATAGTAAACCCTAAAGAGTCCTCACTAATGTAAAAAAAGGAGAATGAGAAGTTCAGATCTACTCCATGTAATAACTCTCACCAGCTGAATGAAGAATAAGAGCAAAACAAACAAATTTGGACTAGGCTTTAGGAATTTTATTTTTATAGCATATTCTAGAACTGAATTAGTTTAAGAGGCATTTGATGAAGATGTTAAAATTGACAATATAGGAAATATTAACTGACAAGCAGAGTCACAATTTACTACCTTATGCTGCTAAAGAAATATAGCCTGGAGGAATAATGTCTGGCATATTTTCTTCTGTCATGTACAGTTCTAAATTATGTGCATTTCATGAATCTAATTTCTCTCAGACATCAAGAAAGATAACTTATCAATAAATGATGTTTTGTTTTGTTTTGCTTTGCTTTGCTTCTGGTCTGGAAACAAGCATGTATCTCTTTTACAAAGTAAAATGGAAGGCAATTCCTCCTCCTTCTACTCCTCCATTCAACTACCTGCAGATACCAGAGATCATCAGGGTTAGGACAGTCACTCCACCCCCAGTCCTCAGAACTACACCCCAGATTACCCCAGTGATTACAAGGATGCAAAACTTCAACTTCAATGTGATCACAGGACTTGCTTATATGATAATGTGGTGTCTTAAAAAGAAAAACCATCCTGACACCATATATTTTGGTCGTGTACATGTGTTCATATGAATATGATCAATGATAGTTGGACATTCAGGACAAATTAATGTTTTCTTCTATTTATTCAATAGTCATCAATATCTATAAAATACTAATCAGGGTACTGAGCCAAGTATTAAATTGTTGTTGCTGTTAGGTGCCGTCAAGTTGGTGTCCAAATCATAGCCACCCTATGCACAACGTATAAAACACTATTGTTTGTGCTTCTCTGCTATTGATAGGGTTTGTAATGGCTGATTGTTTTTTGGGAGTGGGTTAGCAGGTCCTTCTCCCAAGCTTACAGCACTGGTCTTCCCAGGCAGTTGCCCTACCCTGCTTAGCTTCCAAGATCCAATGGGATCGGATGCCACAGTGGTACGGCTGCAGGCAAGTATTAGATAGGAGACATAAATAAAATTTTCCATTAAGTGAACATTTATTAAGTACCTTTCAGTATGGCCATTTTAAGTAGTGCTGTGAAAATTATGAATTAAATGTGGTAGCATCATTGCCTTTGATGAATTTAGAAACAATATTGTCTTCAACATGTCTACAGTCGAGCATTTTTTTAAGTTATAGAGAAAAGAAGCCAATTTTAGCTTATAGTTCTGGCCCAAGGTCAGGCATGCATATCTAATGCTAGCCTTTTTGCTGGCAGAATCCTGATACATTATAGGGCATCACATGATGAGAGACAGAAAGTCTACTATTCTTATTCACAATATGCACACCAGAATTTTTTTACTTTACTGATTAATGTCTTAGTTACTTCAATTTCTATTTTATGCTGTCTGACCTAATGAAGTAAATAATAAGAATTAATAATAACATTTTACTGATTCCACTATGTTTACCAAGTTAGGAAATAAATGTGTAATGGTAATCTTCTCTCTCTCACACATACACACACATGTTCTGTAGCCCAGGATATCTGATGCCATTACACAGAAGGGTGTTGGTGGCCTAATCTCACTAGGGGTGTTTAAAACACTATTTGTTGGCACATCATGTAGAATGCAGAATGTTCCCCCCACCCCAAACACAGAGATTCTCTGTTCTTAGGTCCAACTATTTGGACTCATGCCTCAGAAAAGAAATGTGGGCTCAAAGTCAGAAGAAGAAATATGCTTTCATTCTGGCCCCTCCATTGAAATCTTACTTGAAAGGACAAGCAGGTACCCACATCCCTCCTGGACTCCCTCTGGGAAGGGGGCTACTCTGGCTGATGGGCAACATCCCAAGGGATGTGTGTTATGTGGCGAGGAGACGAGGCCCGGCCTCATGGTCTGCAGAGCATCCTAGCAGCCACAGATAGCAAGATGTCCCTGGCTTTGTGGCCAGATCACCCACAGGAGCCACCTGCAGGTCTTGGGGAGTGCACATTCAACTCCCAAGATAAATCTGCCATCAGTCGTTTTTGGTCATGGTAACCAAATCCTGAGAAAGTCAACTTAAAAGAGGAAGGATTTATTTTGGCTCATATTTTCAGAGGTTTCAGTCCATCATTTGGGCCTGTGGTGAGGCCAAGCATCATGGCAAAGGGGACAGATGGGAATAGAGCTGCGGAACTCATGGCAGCTGGGAAGCAGAAGAGAGAAAGGAAGTGGCCAGGCCAAGACACCCTTCCCAGACACACCCCCAGTGACCCCCTCCAACCCAGCCCTGACTCCCCCACCTCCCACTAATGCCATCAAATTGTGAACAGGTCGGTGGGTCAATCCATTGATGATGTCAGAGCTCCCAAGATCCAATGACCTGTCAGTGACAGGATCCACAAGCTGGGGGCTCAAACTTTGGGCTTGTGAGCCTTTTGGGAGACACTTGATGTCCAAATTATACCTCCAGCTCCCTACCAGCCATCTGCTGTGCACACAGAAGGCTGTGAAAGAACTTTGCAAACTCTAGAGTTATGCTTTCTCTGTCCTTCTTTCTATCTTTCCCACAAAACTCTCCTCCTTAAAAAATATGTCTTAACAGGACCAGGGAAAGGCCACACAAGGTAGGATTTAAGAGAACAGGCTCTGCTGTCAGACCAGCCAGGTTCAAATTTCAAACCCACTAGTGTGAGACCATGAGTGGCTAACAGAGTCGCTGGTCTCTCTAGACTCAGTCTCCTCACCTGTGAAATGGGAAGGAGGACCGCAAGTGTGAAAACATGGGCACAGCCCTGAGCTCAGTGCCTGCCCCAAGGAAGTAAAAGATGAGTGGGTGGGAGACAAGTAACACAGGTACTCTGCTGGGTCTCTTTCCAAACACTCATTTTGTAGAATCAGGTAATGTCAGAGCAGTAATTTCGTGGAGTGGGTTGATTCTCTGAGGTCCCTAACGACCTGGTTTCCTGTGAGCCCAGTGAGGGTTTTTTGGAAGATACTAACTTGAAACATAAGAGAAAAAATAATGACACTGCGAACAAGAAAACCAATAACTATGCCAAGTGATAGTCTAGTGAGAGGGCAGACCTTTTCTCCTTCATCCTATAGCCATGACACACACCTGTCCACTGAAGCATCAAGTTCTTTATCAACTAAGAACTGACTGACCAAAGAGGAGCCTGTCTATTCCCATCTGTCAGCATAGCTCATGTTGGTGGGAGCATGAAGTACCTGCATAATAGGTGCTAAGGTTCTTTTGACAAAAGAAAACAAATTATAGCAGTGAGAAACTTTACTCCCACTTAACCACTACATCTAAAATAGCCTAATAAAAATTCCCTTTTACCTTAAAGGTATTCTTCTGACTGGCTAAGAGGGAATTTTAAAAAAGTATTTCATGTGAGGGATGTTTGTCATATCTCTACAACTACACATGGCATAAAACAAGCTGATCAGGCTCTATGTACTTGAGTTCCATTAAGTAAAGAACAGCATAAGTAATATGATTAATATTGTAATATATATTGGAAACTTGCTCACAGAGTAGGTTTTAGATGATCTTACCACATACAAAAAGGTATCTATGTGAGATGATGGAGATATTAACTGGCATAACTATATTAACCAGTTAACTAAGTATATGTGTATTAAAACATCATGTTGTACACCTTAAACGTATACAATAAAATATTGTTTTCAAAAAATCAGCATTATCCAAGAGGATCTCCATTGACCAATTCTGCTAAAAGGGAAAGACAGTGGGAAGTTTGTGGGTCATATGCTGTGTTTGTGAAATGGTTTCCCAAAGCAGCTTTGATACAGGGAGTTGAGGAAGAGGGAAGAAGGGACCTTGAGCTGGATGGGGTGGAGGTGGAGCCTAAACACTAGGGTCCACCTTTCTGGTTTCTTAGATCTAATCATATCACTGTTGTGAAAATGGTTCTTTTTCCCCTCCTCTTCATCCTCTACCTAGTTTTCTTATGTGACCTGACCCACTTTATGAGAGTATCAGGAGGGATTAATTTTCCATTTACTAAGCATTTAATAGGGGCAGAGGGCTGGGATTTAGCTCAGTGGGTAGAGCGCTGTGCTGCAGTGTCTGAGGTCCCGAGTTCAATTCCCAGCACCACAAAAATGGGAGAAGGACCTGGCAATCCACTCCCAAGGCAATCCCGAAACAGTCAGCCATTGAAAACCCTATGAGGGTCGCTATGAGTCGGATATCGACTCAACGGCACCTAACAACAACAACAACAATAGGGGCAGAAGACTGTGCGTGCGTGTGTGTGTGTGTGTGAGTGCACATGTAGGGTGGTAAATTTGTGTTTTGCAGGAGCATAGAAGAAGCAATTGAGGGAGGAGTCAGACAAGATGGGGTTGATGACAAGATACTAATATCTGCTCCACAAGGACTTGAAATATAATGGTGCTGACAATAATGTCGCATCTGAGAGAAGCCCCACATACACAATATGGTACAACCTGGGGGCTCAGACTGAATGGGACAATTAGAGTTGGAGAGATGTCTGAGGAGAGGCTTGGTGGTGGAGAAAGAGATTTACGTGTATCCTGAAAAACATAGACTCCTGAGACAGCAGGGAGGGGCCGTGCATTTCCATTTATGGTAGGTTATAGGCACAAATGGTGCACCAGTCGGCTGAACAGGGGTATGGAGCCAGTCGCTGGCCCACCAGTACCCTGCCTACCCACAGGGGCCATGCATGGCAGGAGCTCAAGTGTAATTGGCAGATTTGGGAGCTGCAGAGAAGCAGGCATTACCTCTGAGGCAGCAGTAGGCAAGACAAGAGGCAGGGAAGCACCAAGGCACTTGCAGCTGGGTTCCCCTTTCCCTGCTCATGGGTTTTCAGGAAAGAATATCATGCTTCACCATGGTTTTGGAATTTGGAGAGTGTGAGGTTTTTCTTCCAAGCCTCTATTGCTAGTTGAAATGCTGTGTAGCTCACAGGACTTGGACGGCTGCATTTTTCCTGACTGAGCAGATGTCCCACGGAGCAGGACAGCATTCTAAAGTGCGTCAGTCCGTCTGTTGAAGGAGATGGTCCCCAGATCCCTTCCTGCAGGAATGGTGGTAATTCTAAGCCATGGTGTCTTTAGTGTATTCTTTCGGTGACACATATATGGGATTTCCTTCACCAATTCAAATCCAAGTCTTTACCTAACCATGAAAAATAAGATGACTCTCAAAACTATATTTTTTTACCAGAAATCAACTGGTCTCCAAAATCATAAATATGCCCAAATCAAATGCCTATTAAAGTGAATAATCCAATTTTTTTGGAATAGAACTTGTGGTTTATCAGGCAGTTTCTCTTTTTCAGAGGTTTGGATCTTATCATAATTGTAGACTTGTTCTTACCATCAGCTCTGGCTCATAGCAGACAGTGAATTCTGATAAATGGCAACAACAAAGGAATGTTACCGTGTGCTGTGGACAAACAAACCGTGACATATTTCACATATGATTTTATGTGCCATAAGAAGATGTGTCACATAAATTTCTCATCTTACATGTCGCATAAATTTCTCATTCCCACACTCCAGTGGAAAATGACTTCTTGTACTTGTGCATGGGTATTTTAGCAAACACAGAAACCTAATTCTAGATTTATTCCTGTCTTAAAATTACTGAGCATCGATATTGCAAATGAAGTAAATCAGACAATGGTAATTTCTCTAAGTAATTTTCTATTAATAATTTTTTTCAGGAGAAGTTGGAGGGCATATTCTTTGGGCAGTATCCCCAATGAAATAACTGTGCTTTTATTTTTCTTTTCCGAATTTCCATCTGCAATTTGGTACCATCATTCATTCCCCAACTATTTATTGAGCCTCTTGGCATGAAAACAGAACAGATGGAACATTCCCAGTTTCAGAATGTGAGTCTTATCATATGACAAGAATTTCATGTCAAATCATTACATGCAAAATAAAATAAAATGTCTGCATATGCAACGTGTATGTTGTATGACATGGAAATTTTAAAACATGATCAACTAGGCAAGGAAACTCTCTGGCTCCTTTAGAAAACAAAACACAACAAAAATGGCTAGGCTAATGAGCATCTCCTTTACTCAAAATAAGATTTTGTTTTGCTGTTTATGTTTTGGTAAATACCAGAAAACATGGAATCAAATAGTTGTTCTCCACTTTTCTGAATGAACTAATACTAACCACAGCAGTCTGAAAAGCTGCTTGGGGAACTTTCTTCTCAAGTACTCAGAGCAACAGTCAGGAAAGCTTGAGCCCTGCAGGGCATGGGATCCCAGTGAATATAGACCCAGGCACCCACAGGGATGCCCACCAGCCTCCCACTCCTTCAGCAGTGGCCAGTGAGGAGCATCTTCAGGATTCATCTTTCAAGATGTTAAAACATTATTGCTGAGTGTGTTGCTCAGCTTTCTGTCAGTGTGACAAAAAACCTGAGAAAATAAACTTAAAACGAGGAAAGATTTATTTTGATTCACAGTTTCAGAGGTCGATGTCAGAGTAAATTGATAAAAACCTTTGTGGGTAACAATCTGTCGATATTTATCAACATGAATTTTAGTGCTTAGGAACTGATCAAAATCATCAGAGATCACACATAGATGTATACAAGAGGATTTTTAGGACAATATGATTTAAAAGAGAAAAAATATATACAATGTAAAATGTCCATTTCACTGGTTAAATGGTAGATGGTGACATAATATTTGGCCCATTCTATATAATTCAGTTTTCAATTCCATTTTTCACATTGTAATTTGTTGCTTAAGAACTGAAGATTTATTTCATGTACATATCTCTTCCAGTGAATCAAAGGCTCCATAAAGGCAAGAACATTTCTGTCACTTAAAATCAGGCCATATATCTTCATAGTGCCTAGCTCTATACCCAAACATCAAATGAATGCTTGTTAAAGTGTAGATTTTCCCTAGAGCTAGAGATCATTTTATAAGTCATCCCCTCCAGCTCATTGGATTTCAATCACCCCCATATGTGAGTTACCTGTGGAGTTTAAAAGATACCAATATTTGGGTCCTGTCACCAAGACTGTCACTTAGCTAGACTGATAATGGCCTGGTCAACGGACCTTTCTAGATCCCCAGGTGATTCTGACTCCAGCCAAGGTTGAGAATTAATTGCTCCCCAGCACTCTGTCTCAAACTTCCCCAAGAAGGATGGCTTGGCAGCTCATTCTCTAAGCAGAGTCTGTCTTGCATCACCTTTACTCAGTGGATTTGAGATGGGGTCTCCCGGCATATAATCTAACTACCTAACATCAGCAGATTTATTCTCAAGGAGTCTGGGGACACACAGAGGATGGCTCCCTTGAAATAATTAGGCATGCTGTAGACAACATGTGCTTGTTACTGCCATGCTATTTTCATCCTTACCTTGAAGGATCTTTTCCTCACTGAACGCAGATCTGAGATGTGCTGGGAGTCAGTGAAGCAGGGCAGGGAGGAGACAGCCTGGGATAACCATCCAAAGCCAAAGGACAGCTTTTGGATGCAGGGCAATAGTTGGCAGGCCTTACATGTCTGCTCATTGTTACAGACAATGGATCACAGCTGGTGCCAACAGTGACATGCACACCAACATGCCTGCCATTCTATCCAACACTCTGGTAGCTATTCTCTGCCAAGCTCCTACCCTATATCTTGTTGTTGTTGTTAGGTGCCCTCAAGTCAGGTCCTACTTATAGCAACCTTATGTACAACAGAACAAAACACTCCCAGACACTATGCCATGCCCAACACTATGTCAATGCCTCTTTGCTATTCATAGGGTTTTCAATGGCTGATTGTTTCAGTAATGTTTCGAGAGTGGGCTAACACATTCCTTTTTCCATTTTTGTGATACTGCGTATCAAACCTGGGGCCTCAAAGAGTGCAGGGCAGCACTGTACCAAGTGAGCTAAACTAAGTCCAAAACTGTTTGAACTTTTCTACATACCAAACAAGCACTCAGCAAGGCACTCTCCTCATCTTAAATACTTTCAGCTTCAGGACCCATCCTCCTGCTGTGGCTGAACCCAAAGGCTGTCTCCTAAAGATGAGGGTGGATGAGCTGGTAGAGCTGTTCTGTAGACTTTTCAATGACTTCAAAAGTCTCTGTCCCTCTACTGCTTGGTCTATTAGACCTTACAGAAAACAGTGTGTGAATCTGAGTTTAGAAACCATCTCATTTCTTTGTCAACACAATGCTGAATGCTGAACAAGAAGCTGGGGATGTAGCTCAGTGGTGGAGCACTTGCCTAGCATTCACCCCTGGGTTCAATCCCTAGCACTGCAATTAATTAATTAATTAATTAATTAAAATATGATAAAATGCTGAGCACTAAAGTAATGCTCTTGAGAAGTATAAACTTCCTAATATTGGTCATACCTGAAATATCAATTGTTGGGTCAGAATCATTTAGACAGTATTGAAGATGAATCCAAAGTCCATGAAGGAGCAATTCAGGGCACCATTCCATCCCAGAAACCACATCGTCAAGCCCTTTGTTACAATCTTCCAGAGGCAACTCCCAACCTCCCTCAGTAGCCACCAGCACTGGTCCTATAAATCATTTCTCTTCAAGGAAGGCTGTGAGCCAATTGCTGTAATGACATATCGAACCTCAAGTCCCTCATGCCCTAGCTGATTATATATTCACTAGCTTTTAAAAGGCAAGTCCCAGCTATGAAGTCCTCTTCAAACTTAGAACCAATTCTCTTGTTAGGATTTCATCCTTATTAGAGTGTGAACAGCTGTTGTGATCAGTTCTTTCCTCATCTCGCTATTTGCCTAAGTGGGAAAAATTCTTGAGCAATTACTATTGTTTAATGCAGGCAATATCGAGGAAAACAAACAAACAAACAAAAACATCTAAGCAGCTATCTTGTCAGTAAAGATATCATGGTTTAGTTTTAGCAACTAAAGAATGATGCTCCTTTTTCCTAGAAGACATCTGATATAATAAAGCATTCCCCAAACAACATGAAATGGGCCTTAGATGGACGAGATAGTGATTGGAAACCACCTCTTCCTACAAGTGCCTAGATTCCATAGGCAACAGAAGGCTGTGCAAATTCAACAGGCATGCATGTGCGATTTCAGATTCTCTAGAGCCACCAGAATGTAGGCTTTCGATTTGCCCATACAGTTGTCCCTCATTTCACACAGAACATTGAAAATTTCCAGAAACAAACCTAAAGCTTTGTTCTTTATAGTTCATAATGCTAAAGTTCCCTCCTGAGGTACACATTGCCCTCACAGAAACAGCAAGCTCTCCCAAGGACAAGAGAGAGGCAAAGCTGGGGAGGACGCTGCCCACTACACCCAAGCTGGGTGCTCTGAGTCTCAATTTTCACAGAAATGCTATGAGAAAATTGATAAGTTTTAAATTGCTGTGGAGCCCAGAGAAGACAGAGATATATAACATAGCATTCTCCTTCCCGCTTAGGTTAAACTAAGCTTGCATTATCCCAGCATGGGCTCTGGCAACATATCAATTGTTGGCATAGACACAATGCTGTGACAATTTTTCAGATGCATTGTCTTTTCAGTTCAACTGCAGCCACAAATATTTTTTGGTACCTTTTTATTTGCTTGCACTATCTGAGGCTCTGAAGATATATACTGAAAGGACAGATAAAGCATTGATTAATTGTGATTTATTTGACTTTCAAATAGGATATATAAAGTCAACTTACAAACTTGTTTCACTTTTAAATTCACATTTGTTCATTATCTTTGAAACATCCCTGAAATAACAACAACAACAATAATAAAATCTCCAAAGAAGGTCATGTGATGTTCTTCCCACAGGAAATGGTGCTCAGTTAAGTAGTAACTCATTATTAGTTAATATAAGCTGAAAGGATATTGTAGTTAGGGCTGGCTGGTCTCTTTTCATAAGCAAGATAAACAAGACATTCTCTCTCTCTCTCTCTCTCTCTCTCTCATTGTAGTTGTTGTTGTTAGGTGCCATTGAGTCGGTATCCGACTCATAGCGACCCTCATAGGGTTTTCAATGGCTGACTGTTTCGGGATTGCCTTGGGAGGGGATTGCCAGGCCCTTCTCCCATTTTTGTGGTGCTGGGGATCAAACTCGGGACCTCAGAGACTGCAGCGCAGCGCTCTACCAACTGAGCTAAATCCCAGCCTCATTGTAGTACTGGGAGGTAAAACCTAGGGCCTCACTCATGCTTTGCAAGCACTCTACCACTGAGCTGCATCCCCAGCCCATTTTTACTTTTTATTTGGAGACAGGGCCTCACTAAATTATGCAGGCTGCCTCTGGCCTTGAATTCATGACCCTTTTGCTTCCACCTCCCAAGTAGCTGGGATTGCAGGTGTGCACCACTGCACCCTGCTGAACACATTCTCTTTGTAATAGTAAAAATCATACTAAATCATCTTACCATGCCAACATTTTAATGCAAATCTGGATTAGAGAATTATCTGATTTATTTGATAAATGATTTTTTAAGTCACATATCTGAAATGCTTGGAATTGCTTCTATTTCCATAAACATTTTACTGATATTATTTTTATGTTTAATTTTCTTGGAAAATAGATCAAGTATAAATTGTAGGATTGCCTAAATTATCTATCAAAGGTACAGAACATTTAACCGAATTGGTAGCAATTTTTCTGGCTACTTGCTCTTCACTCTTATTGGCATTCGAAACAGGATACAGCCTTGTCCACATAGCACTGTCTAGCTGATATGAATGGAGAGAGAGGGTGGTGAACTGCAGACAGCTTTGGAATGAGACAATATATTTGATACAAGGTTCCACAACTTGCCAGCTATGCAACCTTAGGCAAAAAAGTTAACTTTTTTTTTTTTTTTTTCGGTACTGGGGGTTGAACCCAGGGCCTCGCGCTTGCATGCTCTGCAAGTGCTGGACCACTGAGCTGCGACCCCTGCCCAGTTTTTTACTTTTTGAGACAGGGTCTCACTAAATTACGCAGACTGCGTCTGGTCTCGAACTTGCGATTCTCCTGCCTCCGCCTCCCGAGCCGCTAGGATTACAGGTATGCACCACCTCGCCTGGCTATGAAAGTTAACCTTTTTAAACTTTAGTTTCCTCATGTGAAAAATAGAGGAAGTAACAACACCTACCTGAAGACAATATAAAGAAGAGTAAAAAACAACGCAGGTAAAGTACTTGAAATAATACCTGTTACATAACAAGTCTGGACTCGAAGTTAACTGCTATCATTATCAGCTATCTTAGCCCACACTAAATTAGCTGTTAATTTAGCTGGGGGAGGGGGGTTGCTTGTTTACTTGTTTGTTTTCTCCATGTCAGTGGTCCAAAGTCGTGATTAAGAGCTGGCCTGCAATAGAGCCCATCAAATTCAGGATCCAAGGACTGCTCTGATCCGTCACTAACTCAGTCTGAAACTCTACAGTCATTAAGTCCCTTTGCCTCTGCTTCCTCCTCAGCATGATGGAAACATAACCTAAAGACAGGTCTGTAATAAAGATGAAATAAAACCACCATATGTAGAAGTATTTTCGTAAAGTTGTATAGCACCTAAGAGATGTAAGTTATTATTAATGGGTGTTTTAAATAAAAGGAAATGATGATGAAGTTGATGATGATAATGAACAATTATTTAGGGCTTTCTGTGTGTCAAACACAATGCTAAGCACTTTAGATGCATTATCTCTTGCCCCTAAGTGTAATCTGAGATCACAGCAGGGGAATCACACAATTTTGCAGTCTATGAATAACTGGATTGCTGATTTTAACCTTTCTTCATTTACTTGTTTTTTTTTTTTTTTTTTTTTTTTTTTTTTTTTTTTTTTTTTTTTTTTTTTTTTTTTGAAGTCTGACCCAGTCTGTTGTGGTTTTGGGAAATGCCTTTGACCTTGCATCATTGTTCTCTGTAATGAGCCATTTTACAATTCTACTTTAATAGGTAAGAAGTAGTATTAAAAATGCATTTATCACTTAATCTTGTTGCCTACATTAAATTTTTAGTAGCTTTTTAATATGTGAGCTGAATGTTTTCATGAGGTGTTTATAGCTGGCTCAAAGGTTAGATTGTCAATTTTTTAAACTTGTGTGCCTGACCCATGCCATGGTATTTTCTGTTGCAACATATGGTTGTGAAAACTGGACATTGAACAAGGGAGATGGGAAGAATTGATGCTTTTGAATTATGGTGCTGGAGACGAATATTGAAAATACCATGGACTGCAAAAAGAACCAACAGATCTGTGCCAGAAGAAGTGTAACCAGAGCGCTCCTTGGAAGCAAGGATGCTTAGATTGCATCTTACATATTTATATTTCGGACATGTAGTCAACAGAGATCAATCCCTAGAGAACGATGTCATGTTTGAGAGAGTGGCAGGTCAACAAAAAAAAGGAAAACTCTCCACTAGATGGATTGACACAGTGTGTGCAACAATGGGCTTAAATGTAAATAAGATCATGTGCCTGGCACAGACTATGGGAGTGTTTCATTTTGCTGTACATAGGGTGGCTATGAGTTAGACCCAACTGGACAGCACCTAACAACAACAACAACAACAACAAGGTCAAATGATACTTTATGTGGACATATCTTTTACCATAATACACACAGAGAGATCTGAAGTGAGTTTGGCATATTTGTCCTAATGTTACAAAAGGATTCTGGCCACTACTTACATTTTTGAGGTTGTATACTTTACAACTGTGGAGATGCCATTCATACTGCTATAATTATTTATTATGAAGAGTTTTGACTAATATGAGTATATGTTTTGTAATATTTTCTAAAACATGAGTATAATTTTCCTAACAAAATCAGTATTTAACTACAATTATCTATTTGATGACAAAGGGTTTTCAAATGTTGGACTCATTTCTTAACTTAAATGAAGGTAACCAAATGTGCTATATTTATACAAATATCCACATATAACATATTTATATACATAGCATAAATAAAAATACCTATAAAATTTTATTTATAATTCTTCTTGATTTAGGTCCTCAATAATTTAATGCTCATTATCAGCTTTAGGTTGTTATTTTACTATTTTTAATTAATTTTTGATTACCTATATCATATTCCCTAAAAAAGGCTATTGAAGTTGAGGAAGCTGTTTTAGGTTGGGCATCAAATTACAAGTTATCCAGGTAGAGGAGATGAGAGTCAACATTACTGCTGCGGCTCATCATTACTTTGATAAAATCATAAGCAGGATAGCACAGATATTATTACATTGTTTGGTCTCAAGCCTTACAGACTAAATTTATTCACATATATAGGTAGAAAACTTTTATTCATGTTTTGGCTGCTTCACTGGAATCGGTGATAGGCAGGATAGAGATGTTCTGAGATGTCATGAAGAACACTGGGAGTTACTAGGGTCTAACACTGCCAATTGAGAAAGACTTGGTTTGCATTAAAACACTTTATTTAGCCAAGTAGACACTAGAGATTATTAGGTAGGCTTGTCTCTCTCCCTTCTTTTTTTTTTTTTTTTTTTTCCCTGAAAGTTTCAGTATTCTCAGGGTTACCATCAAATTATCAAATTAGGCAGGGCTTTCATGACAACTTTTTGTTGTATTTTTAATTAGGAATTACAGTCATAAAATCTCAGTTTTTAAAATTTAGCTGCATCCAGTGCTTTGATGTTGAACAGTTCCACTTGAAAGTTTAAATTATAAATCTCTTAAGGAGCCTATTTTATCCATTCATTTCATCCATTAAAGACACCTCAAAGTGAATACCTTTTGTCTATACAGTAGCACAAACTCACTTTTTGAAACAGCTCATTTATAGTTGCTATAGGTACAGAGCCTGCAGCTGTAGCCCTGTGGCATCTGATCCCATTAGATCTCGGAAGCGAAGCAGGGTCGGGCCTGGTTAGCACTTGGATGGGAGACTGCCTGGGAATACCAGGTGCTGTAGGCTTGGGAGACTGACCGGCAACCTACTCCCAAAAAACAATCAGCCATTGAAAACCCTATGAACAGCAGAGAAGCACTGACAATAGTGTTTTGCCTGTTGTATGTAGGATCGCTGTGAGTCAGATATCGACTTGACTGCACCTAACAACAACAACAACAACAACAACAACAACAACAACATAGGTAGAGATCGGCTGGGGTTTAGCTCAGTTGGTAGAGCTCCTCCTCTGCACTCACTGAGGACCTGGGTTCGATCCCCAGCACCGCAAAAGTGGGAGAAGGACTTAGCAGTCCACTCTCAAAGCAATCCCTAAATAACCAGCCATTGAAAACCCTATAAGGGCTGCTATGAATCAGACCCAACTTGAGGACCCAACTTGATGGCACCCAACAACAACAACAATAAGTACAGATATTTCTTACTAAATAGTGTTAGCCTAATTAATCTGTGTTTTACCTAGTATGGAGGTATGTGGACACACTCATTAAAAGAGTCACAGAACAAAAGAGAATTAGAAATACGAAAGTGACTAAGACAGTGATTAAACTGAATCATCAAGAGTTGCCATGGCTTTAACTTTGATAACCCAAGGCATCAATGTCATTATCATAGCAACTACAACAATAATGCAAAACCTCAGGCCCAGGCTTCTCCCTAGTGACATCTGTAACTAACAGATTATAACAAGGGAACATGAGTTGTTTCTCCCTCCATTCACCCCATCTGTATTATGGCTTCTGCAACTAGTGCCTTATCTTGCATCACCAAGTCCTCTCTTGACTGTCCACTTGTTTTCTTCTTGTAATGTCCAGTCACACCTCATCTACTGTGTGCAAGCAGAGTCAAGCACCTGAGAGAAGGAGAAGCTGCCCTTTGTTCCTTTGATTCATGCAGTCTTCTATGGTTTGGACTGGTTTGTCTCCCACAGGCTCATGAGTGAAGCTTGGTTCCCAGTATGAGTGTATTAAGTAGTGGAACCTTGAAGAGGTGGGGCCTAGCACACGGTAATTTGTTTCCTGGGGGCATCACCTTGGAATGATTGATTTTGATCTCATGGCATTAGTTCTCTCCAGAGTGAACTGCTAGAAGACAAACTGGCCCCTGCCCAGCTCTGTCTTCCTATCTCACCATGTGACCTCCTCCTCTTGACCTGTGCTCATAGTGATGCCATCTGCCATGACAAAGGAGCTCAAGAGGGCCCTCACCAGAGGCTGTATAGATGGGGCCCTCTAACCTTGGACCTTCAGCCTCTGAAACAATAAGCTAAATAAACATTTTTTCTTTATAAAGTATCCCATCTCGGCTGGGCACTGTGGCTTACGTCTATAATACCAGCAACTCAGGAGGCCAAGGCAGAAGGATTGCAGGTTTAAGGCCATAGGCAGCCTGTGTAATTTATCGGGACCCTGTCTCAATCTAAAAAATTAAAAATGGGCTGGAGGTGCAGTTCAATGGCAGAGGACTTGCAAAGTATGTGCAAGGCCCTTGGTTCAGCTCCCAGTACAGGGGGAAAAAAAAAAGTATCCCATCTTGGCTTTTTGTTATAGCAATAGTAACTGACCTAATACATTGTCTTGTTGTTGTTGTTGTTGTTAGGTGCCGTCGAGTCGGTATCTGACTCATAGTGACCCTTTGTACAACAGGGGAACGCTATTGTCAGTGCTTCTCTGCTGTTCACAGGGTTTTCAATGGCAGATTGATTTTTGGGAGGGGGTTGCCAGGTCCTTCTCCCAAGCCTACAGCTTCTGGTGTTCCCAGGCGGTCTCCCATCCAGGTACTAACCAGGCCCGACCCTGCTTAGCTTCCGAGATCTGACGGGATCGGATGCCACAGGGCTACAACTACAGGCAATACATTGTCTTAAGAGATTCTAATTTGTTCTCCCCTATTCTAATCCATTCCTGTTCTTTTAATAGAATAGAAATTAGATATTACTAGCACTGGGGTTTTTCCAGATGCTTTGTGTCATTCAACTAATTTGCTCTTCCACACTCACCTGGTTGAATTTTTAATGTTGTAAGAAAATAATGCAATGTTTTAGAGGTGTTCAATGATGAACTTTAAAATCAGAGTCAAAGTCCTTAGTGAAAGCACAAGCACAAGTACATGTGGGGGTTACTATATTTACTACAAAAGAGTAGGAGGGAATTGCCTCTTAAACCACTTGCTGACTAACCTGGGCAGGTCTGTCAAACCACACTACTTAGGAGAGATTGTGATTTGGCAGGTTTAGGGATGTGGCAGGTGTAATGGGATAGTAGGTTTAGGAGTGTGAAATAGAAACAACCTAAGTTTCCATCAACTAATGAATGGGTACAATAGTATTTACAATGGAAATTAAATATCTAAGCAATTTGAGTCAAGACTGTCCTTTTTAAAAATATGTAAACATTTTTTAAACTAGATATTTTTTATATTTCATTTTTCACGTTAAATTTTTATTTGCAGCTCACTTTCCTTATTGTATTTTAGTCTTCTATAATCCATTTTTTATTTTGAAAGTTTAATCATTGTGTTGATTTCTCTGAAATGAAAGTATGTATGCAAATGAAAAGAAGGCAAAAATTGATATGATCATAGATCTTTGAATATTAATGTATTTTATTTTTGTTTTATTTCATTATTATTACAGTAAAATTGACCAAACATAAACATGTTATACTTTTGATAATTATGGTGGATAAAATTGGATAGTAATAAGATGAATGGTGCTTTTTATCAATTAGCTCAGATATTTATGTATGAAAATTATTTATTGCTCAAATGGATAGGGGTCTATATCAACTCCATTCCTTTTTTCCCCTCAAATTTTTTGAATTAAACCATTGCTTGCAAATATAAAAGGAAATGAAAGGAGTTTCCTTATAGTAACCCACGCACTTTGCTCTACTCCTTCCAAGTTATATGGGCATCTATGATGAAATATAATTTTTAGTCATTTATTGTATGACAATTTGATTCAGTCCTCTTTCCATTTTATTGAAAGCAAATGATTGGAAACCAGCTGGCTTGTAAAAGGATTGGTTAGCTACATTGCTACCCATTCATTAATATCACTGATCTCTTTCAACAACAATATTCTAGTCCTCCATTCATTTGACCTGGGAAGTTTTTGCCACTTCAGGGACCTGGAAGTGTCCTAAATGGGTGTGTCTCTCTTTTGTAAAGTGGGAAGAAAAACTACAAAAGCGAGCAAATTCTGATAACAATGTAGAGAAAAGGGAACCTTTACACACTGTCAGTAGGAATATAAATTAGTATAGTCATTATGGGAAACAGTAGGCAGGTTCCTAAAAAAAGTATAAACAGAGCTACCATATGATCTAGGCATCTCACTTCTGGTAATATATACAAAGGAAATGAAGTCAGTATATCAAAAAGACATCTGCATTCCCATATTCATTGCAGCATTATTCACAATAGCCAAGAAATAGAAACAACCTAAGTTTCTATCAACTGATGAATGGATAAAGAAAATGTGGTACATATACACAATTGAATACTATTCAACCATAAAAAAGAATGAAACTGTCATTTACAGCAACATGGGTGAAACTAGAGATCATTATGTTAAGTGAAATAAGGCAGGCACAGAAAGCCCAGTACTGCATGAACTCACTCATATGTGAAATCTAAAAACACTGATCTCATAAAAATTTAGAGTAGGATTGTGGTCACCTGAGGCTGGAAAGAGTACAGAGGTGGTGTGCAGAAAGGCTGATCAGTGGGTACTACCTTGGAGTTAGGCAGGAAAACCAGGGTTACCACTAGGATGACGATGGATAGCAATTGTGTGCTGTCTCAACAAGCTAGAACGAATTTTAAATATTTTTGCCATAAAGAAATAATGCATGTTTGAAGAGTTAAATATGTTTAACCTGATCACACAATGTATACATGAATCAAAACATCACATGGGACCCCATTAGTATATACAATTTTTGTGTATCCATTATAAAACAAATTTAATTTTTATAAAGTTGAGACCAACATGCTGTGGAAGGGGTGGTGAGAAGGGAGAGCTGTGTGGATTAATTTTAAAGCCATAGTTTTTCTCTACTTTGAAGACTATTGTCTTAAAATGTGCTGAGAATCTCTACAGCTGACAAAGAGCCATGCAAGACAGCATCTAACCCCAGTCCTGGCTGGAGAGAAGGGATGCCACCTTGCCCTGCCTGTGGGCTCACTGAGGGGATCAGCCCCAGACGCCCAGGAGTATCTGCCTGGATGAAGGACAAGTCACTTCAGTGTCTGCTGGGGACGCCAAGCTCTGAATCTGCAGCTCAGCCAGCCCAACCCTGGGGCTGAGGGACCACTCTTCCTCTGATTCGCCAGAGAAGCTGACCCAGCATTTAGCTGGTGCGTCACTCGGGAAGAGGGCAGGCTCCCGAACAAGCTAGCCCTGACCACTGTGAGTGCCGCCCGGTGCCAGGCACACGCTGAAGGGCGGGGAGAGGGCGACCGTGAAGGGAGCTCTGTGATGTGGGCTAAACGCTGGCAGAGGCTGTGGCAGGGCCCTGCGGGGAGGAGAGGTGGAAGTCCCGCGGAGAAGTCACGTTCTCTCCAGCTGTAAAATGCAGGTGGGATGGTTGTGTGACTGGGAAGACAGATCCGCCTGCTGGGTGTTTGGGTGGTCCCAAGCTCAGCTCTGGTTTTCTGATAGACTACGCAAGAGCCGGCAGGGGGCGCTGCTCAGCATCAGCCAGTGTGGTCACCGCCATCGCCTGGGACTGAGCCTGTGCGTCCTGCCCTGGGGGATCCTATAAAAATCATACAGATGTGGTTCTGATCTTTCCTGGGCTCCGTGAGCCCTGCATTGCCTCGGATACTTCTAACATGGGGTCTCTTTTTCCCACAGACACGCAACTCCGTAGTGAGAACTGGATTAGTGAGCTCTGGAGGGATGGGTCAGGAAGGTGAGCCCAGGGCGCTGGACCCGGAGGAGCACTGAAAGAACCACACTCTGGCCCCTCAAGCCAGCAGTCCTGAAGATGAGGAAATCACACCTCAGATGGGGGCCAGGGAAGGGAGGAGGGCCTTCCAGAAAGGGAGGAGAGTCCTAGCAGCTCCGCAAATGGGGAGAGGGTCAAGGGTATTTGGTGGGGCTGGTGGAAAGATCTTGGAGGGAAGAGAGACGGGAATAAACAAAAAGCAAAGAAATCATAGAAGACAGAGGGAAAGTGCGGTTCAGGAACTTAAAAAGCATCCATGAGATCAGTCATCACAGAATGGTCAGAGCTAAAAAGGAGAAAGAATAGAGTGAAGAAATCAAGTCATCTCTCTCACTGTCTTCCTCCACTGGCTCTCTTATCTTCCTCTTCATTTTCTTCACTTCTCAGCCTCCTAGCTCTTCTTTCTTCAGCAACCACATGCATGTCTCTCCCTTTTCTGAGGCACGCCATTTTCTCTATCATGGCACTTTTTCTTCTAATATATGTTACATTAGGTGCGGTCGAGTCAGGTCCAACTCATAATGGACCTATGTACAACAGAAGGAAACACTCCCTGACACTGTGCCCCGCACCATGTCAGTGTTTCTGTGTTCTTCATAGGGTTTTCAATAGCTGATTGTTTTGGGAGTGGGCTGCCAGATTCTTCTCCTGTCTTTGGGGGTGCTAGGGATTGAACCCAGGCTGGGGTTTAGCTCAGTTGGTACAGCGCTGCTCCACACTCTCTGAGGATCTGGGTTCCATCCCTAGCACTGGAAAAACAGAAGGACGTGGCAATCCACCCTCAAAGCAATCTCAAAACAATTAGCCATTGAAAACCCTATGATGGTCCCTATGAGTCAGACCAGATTCAACAGCACCTAACAGCAACAGCAACAGCAAGATACTTAAACCAAAAAACAAAAAACAAAAAAACCAGAAATCAAGTTATTCGTCCTCCCAGGCAGCAGTTTGTTGACGTTGGGAATGGGGGGACAGGAAGTGCAGATCTAAGCCAGTTTCATATATTTTTCATACCAAGGCCTCTCTAAAGTCTCCTGCCATAATAACACTGGCGTCTTCATTGCATCCTTACATCCTACAAAGGGAAAAGGAGGGGAGAGAAGATTGAAGGAGGACTGGCCAAGAAAAGTCCTGTTGTGTGGGGGGGGGGCCACATCTGACACCTCAATGAGGTTCTCACCACCAAGTGGAGACCTGCAGCTCCCATGGCCTCCCTCCCTCTAGATTACTTATGTTGTGGTTGTTAGGTGCCGTCCAATTGCGTCCCACTCATAGCGACCCTCATAGGGTTTCCAATGGCTGATGATTTCAGGATTGCTTCAGGAGTGGACTGCCACGTCCTTCTCCCATTTTTGTTGGTGCTGGGGATTGAATCTGAGTCCTCATGGAGTGCAGAGCAGCACTGTATCAACTGAGCTAAACCCCAGCCCCAGAGTACTTATAATATCTAAGAAAAGCAAAGATAAGGTAAATAGTTGTTGTATTGTTCAGGGAAAATTGACAAGAAAAAAATATGTACGTTCCAAAAATATTTTTGCTCCACAGTTGGGTGAATCCACTGATGCAAAACTGATGGACTTGAATGGACAGAAGGACAGAATAGATAAGTTCAGTCTAGAGAGACTGCCTTTCAGGGTTGTCTCTGCAGGGTAAGCTGGGGATTCTTCCCATTGGTAGAATTTTGGTCTTATTTCGGGAATACTTTTCTGACTAACAAAACCTCAAACTTTGTCATTTCTTTACATCAAAAACTTTCAAAGTCCTTTTTCATAGCTTTTTGAAATTTATTGTACATCATTGGTATCTGTAGTTACCCTGCTGTACAAAAGCACAGCAGAACTTCTTCTACTTATCTTGAAGCCAGAACTTGGCAGACATTTGCTAAGAAATTTTAGAACATCTGCATCTTTAAAAAGAAATTTTCAAAAGATGGTCAGCTGACAAGTGAAGCTCTCCCCTTTCCAGATTATGCTAGCTTCTTTTACTAGGTATGTGCCCAGGTACTCTCATTGCCAGGAAAAATCCTGAAATAAACTACAGGTTTAACAGTGATCTCAATGTTAATCACAATGAACCCTTAGAGCAGAGAGGAATCAAATTCCAACCCTGTTTATCCAAGCTTGGACCTTGAATGATAATTGTTTAGATTTCCAGTTCCAAATAAGGGGGCAGAAGAGATTTATATATCCCACTGCCTCGCCCAGGGCAGGTGCTCTTTCCTCCTTAATCATATAAACAACAATAACTGACATTAACTGAACATTTGCTATGAGCTAGGATTCTGTGTGAAAGAGTTTAAGGAACATCAGCTCGTTTAACATTCCCAATAGCTTTATCCATATGTAATATATTGCTACTGTTCCCATTTTATAGATCAGGAAACTGAGTCTTAGTAAAGTTAAATAACATGACCGACTCATACAATTAGCATTGTTACAATTTGTCACCTACCTAAAAAGTGATGGAATAGTAATTTAAACCCGACTAATCTGACCCTGGGCTGGGATTTAGCTCAGTTGGTAGAGCGCTGCATGCGGTCTCTGAGGTCCCAAGTTCAATTCCCAGCACCACAAAAATGGGAGAAGGACCTAGCGATCCACTCTCAAGGCAATCCTGACAAACAGTCAGCCATTGAAAACCCTATGAGCATCACTATGAGTCGGATACCGACTCAACGGCACCTAACAACAACAACAACAACAATCTGACCCTAGACCTAATACTCTTGAGTACTCCTCTGTGCTCTTTTATAGATACTTACTCACCCACGCAATATCAAAAACTCAATGTCATAGAGTCCTATAAGTTCCTGTGAATCCAAAGCCAAATGTCAACTTAAATATCTACTTTACAAAACAAGATTAACAGCATTACTTTAGTAGATTATTTCTATCCTTTCAAGAAAATGATACTAACACTAGGTAAAAGTTAAAATTTGAGTTTTATCTTCATTGGAAAAGAAAAGAAAAGGATATTTATACTGGAGGGAACTCTACAATTTCCATGGAAGTGGAGAAAATTCAATCTCTAAATACTGGTGAAGGAGACAATAAATGTAATTAATTTGAATTTTAAAAGCATGACATTTTTATAATAAATAAACCACCTCAGAGACAGGCTCTGTGTGTCTTCCTTGCAATTTCTGTTCCATCATATTGTTTTCCACAATTGGCGATCTTCTCATGTTTAACACCAGATCCATTTCTATGTGCCTACAATAGCTCTTGTTCTCTAGATGGCAGAATGAATGAATACACAGAGCTATAAAGGATCTCAGAAAATATGAAACATCTGAAAGAAAGAAAGGTAGAAGGTAATGACAACCTGAGGTCCACCTGAAATGGAAGCGGGGATTTAGCTCACTTGGTAGAGTGCTGTGCTACAGTATCTGAGGTCCCGAGTTCAATTCCCAGCACCGCAAAAATGGGAGAAGGGCCTGGCAATCCACTCCCAAGGCAATCCAGAAACAGTCAGCCATTGAAAACCCTTTGAGTATCAGTCAGGTACTGACTCAATGGCACCTAACAACAACAACAACATGGCCAAATAGAACATTTTAAAAATGCTATCACTAAAGTTCTTATGTCTCATTGAGCCAGTTAAAACCAGCATAAGTGATCAGATTCCTGCAAAGAGAACACTTACTAACTTTGGTTCAAATATCCAACAAGTTCACTAATGCCACTGAATAGAACTGAGAACTTGGAGGATTCTCAAATTTGCAAAAACAGCTTCAGTCTATATTTTCACCCACTGTTAGTTTTATCACACATTTACTACATCTCCTTAGTTACATTACTGTCAACATCTAGTATGTTTTTCTTTTTGTTTCTCCTGCTAAATAAGAGGCCCTGCATGTCTGAACCAACAGCACAGGGGTATGATGCCCAGCTGTCATGGCTCCGGCACAGAAATACAGCACCAAAATGATTCAAACTCATGCCATAGAAAAATTACAGAAAGTCAGTGTCCTCCTAACAGCTAGTGAATAGATGAACTTGAGACTGTCACATTGTGAATGCCAAGGGTTCCTGCATTAAATTGTGCATGATAGATACTTACTCTCTCAGACCCAAACAAACATTCTCTATGGATTAGAACTGTGTTATGTAAATGCTAGACTTAAAAAAAAAAGCACAAGCACTAAGAGATTATCTTTTATCATAATTACTTCTATAGCAATCATAGCTCATATAATTGCTTGTTCTCTAGATCCTGGCCACTTATTTGGGGAATACATAATTACTGCTTACAAATATAACAGTCTATTATTTCATTACTACTATTATCTTAATCTAGGGAACATATTTTCCTTCAAGAAAATTATAATATATTATGAAACACATTTGAGGATGGAAAAAATTATAAAATTGGAATAAAAGACTTCACAGTCCATTTTGTCTGGTGGATCATCCGTATTTGGATTTTTAAAGTCAAATCTTGTTTTAAAATTCTAACTAATTTTTATCATCTCTTTGGCTTAATGAAGCACTTAATTAATATAAATGTGGTACATATATCTGCAAAGAATTGGCAGAGGAGATAATTCTAAGCTATTATTGCCCTGACCTTTAGGAAAAATACTAATTAGCATTTTTGTTACAAGGGTCAAGCTTGTGCTTATGTTGATTGTTTGCATTATTCTGAGAGGAAAATCATTCCGTTGACAAGTAGGGTGGGACAATCGGGTAACTGGGTTTTCCATTTTCCAGTATCACTTTCTTTGGGCTACACTGAATGTCTAGAACCTTATTTCAATGTAACTATACAGAAACTTCCACCCCAATATAGTTTAATAATCACCAACTGTATTGGTCAGCTTTCTAATACTCTGATAAAACACCTGAGGTAATCAACTTAAAAAGAGAAAAGGATTATTTGGGCTCATGGTTTCAGAGGTTTCAGTCCATGATTGCTTGGCCCTGTTGCTTCGGGTCTGTGGCAACACAGCACATCATGGCTGGGAGTATGTGGCATAGCAAAGCCTCTTCCCAATGGCAGCCAAGAAGTGAAAAAGAGAGAGAGGAAGGGGGTAGAGTCCTACTATCCCCTTCAAGGGTAAGCCTCCAATGACTTAACTTCCTTCCTCCAGGTATTACGTCCTAAATGAGGTGCCATAAGCTAGGGACCAAGCCCTAACTTGACAGGCCTTTGGGGAACACTCAAGATCCAAACTATAGCACCAAACATTTTTGATAATCAATTTCATGTTTCAGTTCAACTGACAACATCATTGGCTTTTCTGAGCCTAGGAAGTTCACAGGGATTCAACAATAATGGGCTTCATGAAGGCCACAGGATGGTAAAGATGACAGTGTAATTAAGAATCAGGTAGCCACTCTAGATTGAGTCAACTCTTATATACTATCATCTAGGAATTTCTACTATCCATTAATAAATAAATAAAGCTAATTTCAGCTGTGGCCAGGAGACATGTAATTCTCTTCCTAGAACTGCATATTCTAAACAGCCACCTTTTACCTAACCACACCCCAAGAGCCTAGATGTTCCCAAATTCCAAACCATACTTAAATATTTACAATGATTTTTCACCAAAAGTTGATCTAGCTCCTTCTCATTGCTCTAAATATTGTATTAATGTATATATTACCAAGAAGGCCTTTCATTACCTTCTGAATTGTCTTACAATTATTAAAAGGTCATTCAAATTGTGGTTACTTTCCTTTTGTGTGTATCAGAAATCCCAGTGGGTATGACAAATAGCTTCATGAGAGGAAATGCATGTACATTACTTGTACAAAGAAGTTTAAGGAAGAAATAAAGTGGTTGAAGGTGACCTGTCAATAGGAATTACTGCCTCAATGACAGTAGGTAGAAGTGAAATTTCTAAATTCAAACGTATCAGTGCTGAAAAAAAATGACTCCAGGTTGTTTACATAGTGATGGGCCACCATTGAAATGATCTTGCAAATGAGATTGCCTCAGGCAGTAAAGCCAGGTCCCCATATTTCCCCAACCCTTTTTAATCAAGTCAAGCTATTTAAAAATGAATTACTTTATGTAATTGCTTAACAATGCCATGTCTCATATTAGCTTATATGCAAAACCTGTTGTTTGGCTGTGTTTATTTTTTATTTTGTAATTTTAAACTGTACTTCAAATGGTACAAGATTAGATGAAATATGATAAATGATTAGCACTCATTATTGAGCATATTCATGATATAGGTATGATATTCATACCTATTTGGAGTTAAGCAATCCTTCAGTTGCCTGTTAAGATGATATGGCTAATAAAATTCTTCAGCGATAAAGAAAAAAATCCATCTAGTACTGAGAATGATTTCTATTACCTAAACACTACAGGCATCTTGATTAGAGGACAGACAAGCTAAGGTTAATGCTTGCAAAATTGTTCTTTGGAGATTGTAAAATCTGCTGACATTTGCCACAGTTATCACTAAGATTATCACCCTTATTTAACCTATACTCAACAGTGAAACACACTGTGGCACAGAGATGTACACATAACTTGTTTCTAAAGAAACACAGTGGGCTGGGATTTAGCTCAGTTGGTAGAGCACTGCTCTGCAGTCTCTGAGATCCTGAGTTCGATTCCCAGCACTGCAAAATGGGAGAAGGATGTGGCAACCCACATCCAAGGCAATCCTGAAGCAGTCAGCCATTGAAAACCCCATGAGGGTCGCTATGAGTCGGCACCTAACAACAACAACAACAAAGAAACACAATGTAATTGTGCACAGACACAGAACAAAACAGAAAGGTACGCATTAACATGGAAGAAGAACAGCATAAAAATAAACAGTTTCCATTGTGAAAAGTCAATGATTAGAAATATTTAGAAAGATGTAAGTAAAATTCAGTGAGGGGAGACCTTCAGGTAACTATGATTCCTACACCACGGGGAACCAATAAGCACAACAGCACAAGTTACTAAAAACAAACAAACAAAAGTAGCAACAAAATGAAATAAAACAACAAAACAGTAATTACATAAAGATTTTCAACTCTCCAAAATGTTTATAAGATAGATATACCTTAAAATACCAGAGATCGGGTTTCAGATGAGTGATATAGAAAGATTACATTCACCTGTTACAACACGGAAAATTCTAAGCACACAGCAAATCAACAACTTTTCTAAACTTGTAAGAGCACTGAGGCTGCAAAGCAACCAACCAAGACAAATTCAGGAGAGAAAGGAGCCCATGTTGGTTTTGGTATATGCTGTCAACATGTCCTACTCATAGCAACCCTCATAGGGTTTTCAATGGCTGATTCTTTCTCAGGATTGCCTGGGTAGTGGATTGCCACATCCTTCTCCCATTTTTGCGGTGCTGGGAATCAAACCTGGGACCTCAGAGACTGCAGAGCAATGCTCTACCATCTGAGCTAAATCCCAGCCCAAAGGTGCCCATAGGAAGGAGTAAAACCAGCAGTTGCTTACCTGTAGCAAACACTGCTAGGCTCCATATAAGCTGGTAAGAAGATTCAGCTAAATTCTTTTTTTGCTGTTGTTTATTTTATTTTATTTTATTTGCATCACTAGGGGATTGAATCCAGGGCACTCCATTACTTAGCTGGACTCCTACCCTTTTTTTATTTTTATTTTGAGAAAAGGTCTTGCTAAGTTGCTCAGGCTGCCTCTGGTCTTGAACATGCAATCCTCCTGCCTCACCTCCCAAGTCTGTGGATTACATGTGTTTACCATGATGCCTAGCTACTAAATTATTTTTAGCACATTGGTAACGATTGCTTGTTGTTGTTAGGTGCTGCTGAATTGGGTCTAACTCATGATGACACTATGTAAAATAGAACAAAACACTACCTGACACTGTGCCATCCACTGATCTCTTTTATGTTCAAGCCCATTGTTGAAGCCATTGTGTCAATTCTTCTAGTAGAGGGTCATCCTTCTTCTCCTTGACCCATCACTCTCCTAAACATGGAGTCCTTCTCCAGGGATTGATCCCTCTTGACAACATGTCCAAAATACATAAGACGTAGTCTAACTGTTCTTGTTTCAAAGGAACACTATGGTTGCCCTTCTACTGGTTCTCTTGGCAGTCCCGGGTATGCTGAATATTTGTCTCAAGCATCATAATTCAAAAGCATCAATTCTTTTCCCGTCTTCCTTGTTCAATGCCTAGCTTTCACAACCATATGATACAACTGGAAATTCCAGGGCATGAGTCACTTGCACCTTCGTCTTCAATGTGACATCTTTACTTTTCAATACTTTTACAACAGCTTTTCCCAATGTAATGCATATTTGGATTTCTTGACAGTTGCTTCCACAGGTATTGATTGTAGAACCAAGTAAAGCAAAATCTTTGACAATCTCAATCTTTTCTCCATTTATCATGAAGTTGCTTGCTAACCCAGTGTAAAGATTTTTGTTTTTCTGATGTTGAGTTGCAATCCATACTGAAGGCTATGTTCTTTGATATCCATCAGTAAATGTTTCAAATCTTCTTCACTTTCAGCAAGTAGAGTTGTGTCATCTCCATAGTGCAGGCTGTTAATGAGTCTTCCTCAAATATTTATGCCATGTTATTCTTCATAAAGTCGTTTCTTGGATTATTTGCTCAGCATAGAGTTTGCAGAGGTACAGTGAAAGGTACAGCCCTGATGCACACCTTTCCTAACTTTAAATCAAGCAGTGTTTCCTTGTTCTGTTCAGATGACTGCCTCCTGGTCCATGTACAGATTCCTCATGAGTACAATTAAGTGTTCTGATATTCCCATACTTCACAATGTTATCCATAATTTATTAAGATCCAGTCAAATGCCTTTGTATAGTCAAAGAACACAGACAGACATCTTTCTGATATTCTTTGCTTTTGGCCAATATCCATCTGACATCAGCAATGATTTCCCTGGTTCGATGCCCTCTTCTGAATCCAGTTTGATTTTTCAGCAGTTCCCTGTCAATGTACTGCTGCAGTTGCTTGTGAATGATCTTTGTTGTTGTTAGGTGCCAGAGAGTCTGACTCATAGCAACCCTACGTACAACAGAACAAAACACTCCCCAATTCTGTGCCAGGCACACAATCTTAATTATGCTTAAGCCCATTGTTGCAGAGACTGTGTCAATCCATCTGCTGGAGGGTTTTCCCTTTTTTCATTGACCTGCCACTCTTCCAAACATGATGTCTCTCTCCAGGGATTGATCTCTCCTGACTATATATTCAAAATATGTAAGACGTAGTCTCGCCATCCTTGCTTCTAAGGAACACTCTGGTTGCACTTCCTCTAGGACAGATCTGTTGGTTCTCTTGGCAGTCTAAGGTGTATTCAATACTCATCTCCAGCACCATAATTCAAAAGAATCAATTCTTCTCCTGTCTCCCTTGTTCAATGTCCAGCTTTCACAACCATATGATATGACTGAAAATACCATGACATGAGTCAGGCGCACCTTTGTTATCAATGTGACATCTTCAATTTTTCTTCAATTGCTTAAGCTTGAAAAACACAGGGAGTGTTCTTCCTTTTTTTTTGTCTCCAGATCTTTGCATATGTCATTATAATATTTGTTTTTGCCTTCTCGAGCTGCTTTTTGAAATCTTCTGTTTAGTTCCTTAACTTCATCATGTCTTCCTTTTACTTTAGCTGCTCAACATATAAGGGCAAGTTTCAGAGTCTCATTTGACATGTAATTTGGTCTTTTCTTTTTTTTTTCTGTCTTTTTAAATAACCTTTTGCTTTCTTCATGAATATTTTTTGATGTCATTACACAATTCATCTGGTCTCCTAACATTTGTGTCTAATGCACTAAATCTGTTCTTGAGGTGGTCTCTGAGCTCAGGTGGTATATACTCAGCATCATACCTTGGCTGGATGTACTGACAATTACTGGTGACAAGAACATAAATGTTGGAAACAAAGAGGAAGGCTCGGTACTTGAAAAATATGACCTTGGTGACACAAATGATGCTGGGGATCGCGTGATAGAATTTTGTCAGACCAATGACCTTTTCATTGCAAAAACATTTTTCACCAATATAAACAATGACTATACACATGGACTCTACCAGATGGAACATATAGGAAGAAATTTACTACATTTGTGGAAAGAGATTATGGAAAAGCTCCATATCAAATGTCAGAACAAGACCAGGTGCTGATTGTGGATCAGAACATCAAGTTTCTCATGTGCAAGTTCAAACTGAAACTGAAGAAAACTAGGACAAATGTATGAATGATCTTTACCAAAATTTTACTTGCATGAGATATTAATGATATATTCAACAATTTTTGCATTCTATTGGATCACCTTTCTTGGGAATAGGCACAAATATAGGTCTCTTCCAGTCAGTTAGCCAGGCAGCTGTTTTCCAAACCTCTTGGCATAAACAAGGGAGCACCTCCAGTGCTGCATCTGTTTGTGAGCTATTCAGAAGGGTGAAGTCCCTGGGGATACAGAATAGAAGGATGCACATTCTCTTATAGGATTCCTCTCAGTAAACCCTATCAAATTCTCAGGAAAATGTCATTAAATATCCTGAGAAAACTGCCTAGGTACAGCTGGCTTGAGGAGATAACAGTAAGCACCTATTCTAAAATGTGTATATATTGAGCAGAAATTCAAGCTACTTGAGACCTAAAACTAATAGAACTGCAAAGAAAAATAGACAAATATGCAATTTCAGCTGGAGTCTTCAACACTCCACTCTCTGTACTTGACAGAATAAGTAGGCAGAAAATGAGTAGGACTATAGATGACCTGAATGATATCTGCCAACTTGACCAAGTTGACATTTATGGAACATTCAACCCAACAGCAGGAGAACAGACATTCTTCTCAAGTGCAAATAGTCCATTCAACAACAATAAACCATAATCTGGGACATAAAATAAACTTGAAAATTTTAAAGGCATAGGAATAATACAAAGAGTATTCTCAGATCATAATGATTAAACTCTAAGTCAATAACAAAAAAGGAAAATTTCTAAGTATTTGAAAATTAAAAGGCATACTTGTAAATAACCAGTGGGTCAATGAGGATATCTCAAGGTAAATTTTTAAATATTTTGAATTGAATGAAAATGTATTAAATTTGTGTAGTGCAGTGAAAGCAGCACTTAGAAATAGGTTTAAAGTATTAATGCTTATGTTAAAAAAGAAGAAAAGTCTTAAAGCATTAACCTAAGATTTCACCATAAGAAACCAGAGAAAAATACAAATTGAAATACTAAGTAAGCAGAAAAGAGATAATATGAAATATTAGAACAGAAATCAATTAAGCCAGAAATAGAAAAATAACTTTTTAAATCCACGACACCAAAAACTTGTTCTTAGAAAAGGCACATAAAATTCATCAAACTCTAGTAAGACTGAACAAAAAAATGATAAGAAATACAAATATTATCAATACATGTTTTGAAAAATGGAACATATATTGATCTTACAGACACTAAAGGGATAATAACAGGATACAATTAACAACTCTATCCTCATAAATTTGACAGCCTAGATGATATCAATCAATACCTAAAAAATACAAACTACCAAAGTCATTCAGGAAGAAACATATCAGGTGAATATCCTTTACCTATTAATAAGATAGAATTCTAGTTAAAAATCTTCCAAAAATTAATCTAATCTCAGATGGTTTCACTGATCTAGATCTAATAAGTGTTTTTAGCAAGGTCATAGAATATAAGGTCAATATACAAACATAATGCCTGCAGCCGTAGCCCTGTGGCATCCGATCCCGTCAGATCTTGGAAGCTAAGCAGGGTCAGGTCTGGTTAGTACCTGGATGGGAGACCGCCTGGGAACACCAGAAGCTGTAGGCTTGGGAGAAGGACCTGGCAACCCCCTCCCAAAAATAAATCTGCCATTGAAAACCCTATGAACAGCAGAGAAGCACCGACAACACTGTTTCCCCTGTGGTACAGAGGGTCGCTATGAGTCGGATACCGACTCGACGGCACCTAACAACAACAACAACATACAAACATAAATGTTATTTCTAAATGCCAGCAATGAAAAATTAGAATTTGGGGTGGGGAGTGAGCAGAACACCATTTACAATAGCAAGGAACAAGCACAAAAGTATGAAAGTGTATGTGTGCAAGAAGAAAACACATAGATATAAATCTAACAAAATATGTGCAAGATCTATATACAGAAGCTACAAAATGCTCTTTAAAAATATTTAAGACTTGCCAAGCACAGTGATGCATGCCTGTAACCCCAGGAACTCAGAAGGTTGAGGCAGGAGGAGCACAAGTTCAAGGCCAGAGGCAGCTTATGCAACTTAATGAGACTTTGTCTCAAATTAAAAAATTAAAAAAGAGTCTGGGAGTGCAACTCAATGGTAGAGCACTTGCCTATGATGAGTGAGGCTCTGGGTTCAAGCCCCAGTACTAGTGGGGGAATATATATATATATATATATTTGAGAACATGACTTACGTAAGTGGAATTGGATACCATATCCATGGATAGGGATTCACACTATTGACAATATTTCAATTTCTTCCAAATTGATGTATAGATTCTGTTGTTGTTGTTAGGTGCCGTGGAGTCAGTATCCGACTCATAGCAACCCTCATAGGGTTTTCAATGGCTGACTGTTTGGGAATTGCCTTGGGAGTGGATTGCCAGGTCCTTCTCCCATTTTTGTGGTGCTGGGAATTGAACTTGGGACCTCAGAGACTGCAGTGCAGCGCTCTACCAACTGAGCTAACTCTCAGCCCTATAGATTCTATATAATCCCAATTAAATCCAAGCAAGTTTTTTTGTGGATATTGACATGTTGATTATATATTTATGTGAAAAGTAGCAGATTTAGAATAGGCAAACTACATCAATATTTTAAAAGAATGAAGGTGAATGACTCACATTACACAATCTCATAAATTGCTATAATTCTAAAGCAATCAGAATTGGGTGATATTGATCAAACCATACAGATCTAGATCTCTAGAGCAGATAGAGGTCCCAGAAATAGATGCACACAAACAATTGATTTTTTATGAAGACTGAAATATAGATAAGCATATGTACATGAATTAGTACACAGCTGGCCCTCTGTACCTGCCAATTCTGCATTCATGGATTCAACCAACTATGGATAGAAAATATTTGGAAAAAATTATGTCCACACTAAACAATGTATGGACATTTTTGTTCTTGTCATTATTCCCTAAGCAATACAGTATATCAACCATTTACATGTATTAGGGATCATAAGTAATCTAGAGATGAAAAAGTATATGGGAGAAGTGTGTAGGTTATGTGCAAATACTGTGCCATTTTATGGGCTTGAGCATCTGTGTATCTTGGTTTTCATATGGGCCCTGGAACCAGTCCTTTATGGATACTGAAGGATAACTGTACATACATGAATTTTCCACCTAGACAAAGGCGCCTGGAAGCAATGACCCCCATGTAGCAACCAGACACTTAGTGCCCAGATTCCGGATTCCAAGAAAGACCTTCAGTAAAATAAATCTGACTTTTTCTAACTTTTTTTTTTTTTTAGAAATTTTTAATGTACATCATAATGTGATTCATTTTGACATGCTTTTCATTGTGACAATTTTCATATATGCAATTTGATAAACATTATTCATATAGGTTACCCCTTACCCTCCTCTATGTTCCCCCCCCCTTCCCGTCTAAGTTTCCTATCCAAGTCTTCTCTATCTTTTACTATGTAATATTTTTCTATATGTCCTTGGGTTCCATTTCTGTTTAAGATAGAAACTTTTCCTGTAGTGGTGTTTGTTTCTATCTTGTTAGAACAATTACATGCGATTTCTAGTCCATTTATATTGACCTCATTCTTATCTTCCCTCCCCCCCTTTTATTATGATCTGACTTTTGAGTAGGATTTTTCCTTCTTGTAATTTGACTTCTTAAAGAAATTGCTAAGTATAGGACTGGAACAGGAAAAATACTAGATAAGCCTAGAGCAGCTTGCTGCACCATAAAGAAGAAACTCTGCCCCTTCCCTCACAAAAATCATGACACATATGAAAAAACCACTAAGACTGGATGAAAAAAAAAAAAAGACTATGGCCAAACCTGGAACAAGTTTAGCAATAAAATAAGTAACAAGAAGACAGCCACGCATTGCTTAACAATAGGACATGTTCTGAGAAATGTGTCCTAGGTGATTTTGTCACTGTGTGAACCCTATGAAGTACACTTACACACCTAGATATACAGCCTACTGCACACCCACACTGTACAGCACAGCCTATTGCTCCCAGCCTGCAAACTTGCCTAGTATGTCAACTGTACTCAATACTGCAGGCAATTGCAACACAACGGTAACTACTTGTGTATCTAAACATATCTAAACACAGAAATGGTACAATAAAAATATTAACTGATAGGAACTTTTTGGCTCCATTATAATCTTATGGAACCACTGTCAGATATGTGGTCCATCTTTGACTAAAATTTCATTATGTGGTGCATGACTATACTGAATTCTAATGAAATAAATATCATGAGTCCATGCAGATATAAATAAGTGATTGGATAAATAAACGAAGAAGAAAAGACAAGTCCTCCTTACATAAGAGTTCCAACCAATAAATGGAAAATAAATTAGAGAAAGAGAAAATATCCTTTATATCACTATGGCAATAATTACAGCAGTCAAAAAGTCACTAATGAATGTGAAAATTAGTGGGTGATACTTTGAGTAAAAATAAGATACTTGCATAGCCTTAAAGTATCTCTTTCAACATATGATTCTTTACTGTGAGAGGTTTTAACATTTGCCCACAAATTCTTTGATATTCCTCTACCTCCAGGAGGTAGATTTAATTCTTCATCCTTTGAGTATGAGTTGGACTTAGTGATTTTCTTACAAAAAATATAGGACGAAGAGAGCAGGAAGGTAACTTTTGCAATGACTTGAGAAACACGGCAGACATCATCCCCATTAGGTGAACAAAGATAACATCACCAGCAAGATGGCGTGCAGACAGTAGGTGCCCCTAATATGTGGCAAGAGGGCACTTCACCTCTGTGGTATGCTTCCCCTAAATCCAGAATCTTGGCCTAATCCTGAGGAAATGTCAGACAAAGCCAAACTGAGGTACCCAACCAGCACCCATCCAAAGTATCAAGGTCATAAAACACAAGTGAAGGTGGGGAAAATTGGGAGACTGGAGAAAAGTAATGAAAAATTAAAACAACTTATGGTTCTTTGGATACCAAAACAGAAAAGGAACATTGGTGGAACCACTTGGAAAAAATATGAATAAAGTCCATAGTTTATTTAACAGTATTTATATCAGTTATTGATTAATTACATTAATGAGTCACTATGAGTCAGACCTGACTTGATGGTGCCAAACAACAGCAGAGTTATATATTATATTAATCATATTATACAATTATTCATAGGGTTTTCAATGGCTAGTTGTTTCAGGAGTGGTTCATCGGTGCCTCCTCCCTAGTCTGTCTTAGTCTGGAAGCTCAGCTGAAACCTGTCCACTATGGGTAACCTTGCTGGTATCTGAGATACCAGTGGCATAGCTTTCAGCCTCATTGCAACACACGAGCCCCCACAGTGTGGCAAACTGACAGACAGTGTGGCTGAGCAAATAATCCAAGAAGCTGGACTTTATGAGGTAGAATGCGGCATCAGGATTGCAGGAAGACTCATTAACAACCTACATTATGCAGATGATACAACTCTTCTTGCTGAAAGTGAAGAGGATTTAAAACATTTACTGATGAAGATCAAAGATCATAGCCTTCAATATGGGTTGCAACTCAACATCAACAAAACAAAAATCCTTACAACTGGGTCAGCAACTTCACAATAAATGGAGAAAAGATTGAGGTTGTCCAAGATTTTGCTTTGCTTGGCTCTATAATCAACACCCTCAGAAGAAGCAGTCAAGAAATCAAAAGACACATTGCTCTAGGAAAAGCTGTGACAAAAGATCTCTTGAGAGTATTGAAAAGCAAAGATGTCACATTGAAGAGGAAGGTGCGTCTGACTCATGCCATGGTATTTTCGTGGCATCATATGGTTGTGAAAGCTGGACATTGAACAAGGGAGACAGGAAAAGAATTGATGCTTTTGAATTATGGTGCTGGAGATGTCTATTGAATATACCATGGACTGACAAAAGAATCAACAGTCTGTCCTAGAAGAAATGCAACCAGAGTGCTCCTTGGAAGCAAGAATGGCCAGACTGCGTCTTACATATTTTGGACACGTTGTCAGGAGAGACCAATCCCTGGAGAAGGACATGTTTGGAAGAGTGGCAGGTCAATGCAAAAGAGGAAAACCCTCCACCAGATGGATTGACACAGTGTCTGCAACAATGGGCTTAAACATAAATAAGATCGTGTGTCTGGCACAGAAACAGGAAGTGTTTCAATCTGCTGTACATAGGGTCGCCATGAGTCTGCCTCAATGGCACCTAACAACAACAACAACATACAATTATAGATTTTTAAATTTTGATAACTATATTGTGGCTAAGTAAGATGTTAACAGAGGGGGATTCTAGGTGTAGGGTACAGCAAAACTCATTCTACTATCTTTGCAACTCTTCTTTTTGTCAATAATTACTTTTCTAATAAAGTATGTGAACTACTCAAGATATTCTTTCTGATCTGTGTTGTACAGAAGTTGCAAACATTCACACAAGTGGAGCATGTCTTTAAACATAAGAAAAATATGTAGCAGAATAGCTGATGCCGACAGCTTGGAATAGGGATTCATTTGCACAGGTGTTTGCTGAGGACTTGTAACCTGCAGCCATCAGTACATGTAGAGCATCTAATGCTAAATTACATACAGCCTCAGCCTTGGGGAAGTCATAACTTTCACATATTTAAAACCCAAAAAAACAAATATTTCCAATTCAATAAGATGTTATGGAAATCAAGAGAAGGGAACAATTAATGCAGACTGAAAGTATTCAAAAAGGATTCATGGGGAGAAGACTTTAAGCAGGTTGGGTCATAAATCACCCAGCATAAAAATTCTCATCTTTTCTGTGCCCCATTGCTTTTATATACACCTCCTCTTCACCGGCAAGTCAGCCTCCAACTCCTCCACGTTTTACAATTGACTTCCTCTCCATTCATCTTTCTCCCCCCCTTTATCCCCAAAGTTGCTGTAATCACCTCCCACCTACAGGGATGCAGCAGGTTCCTAACAGGATTATCTGCCTGGCAGTCTCCACTCTGCTGCCCAGGTGAATTAAATTATTTACTTATTAGCTCCCCAAATGGTTATCAAATGCCTACTACATACCAGGTAGTGGGCCCTCAGCTTGCTTAGAACGTTTCAATAAAAATCTTCATTAAACGTTTCTGGAAAGGTAAAAGAAAGAAGGGCAGAAGAGAACAGAACAGGGGAGAAGAGATAGGAAGGGAAAACTACAAAACGCAGACCCATAAGAGAAAGAGATAAAGAATGCTATAGAATAGTCATCAAAGAGACTCACATATTAAAGATGCATGCAGAATGCAAGAATATGACACTGCTGAAAGGTTTAATGTGAAAGAGAGAGAGGAAAAGTGGGGGGAGAGAAGAAGGAGGAGGAGGAAACTAAGAGGAGGAAGAGGAGGAAGATCAGCAAGCGTGATCTGGAGACTATAGATGCTTATTTGACAATTAAGCTTAAGTACGAGAACAACATCAGACACCAGAACCAGAGGAGGGATGATAAGTTAGACTTAGTTCACTTCCTTGGAATTGCAAATTTATTCTTTTGAGATATTGTAGGCACTTGGATCTGTCCATAGAAGACTTGCCAATAAAACTCTATGTCCAAATTTAAGGTTTTTATTTCATGGGCTCATCCATCAGTTTGTATTCATACCATCAGATGTTGTCATTGTTCATTAGTATGACTCTTTAGCCAGTTTGTGGTGATCAATGTCAGGTAACCTCTTAATATTTAAAAACAAAATGAATCTTTTTTAACTTTAGACAAGAAAGCCTGGAGAGACAGAAATAATTACATAAAACTTGATATTTTGTACAAACATACATAGTCATACTGGAAAACTCTTAAGGAGGTAGCATTCATCAGAGCTACTAAATTTGCACATTCATTTTCCTTGGTAAATATTTGGATATATCAGCTCCATATCCATCCAATTCATGCTCTTTCACATAAAGGTATATTTATATGCCATCCTATATAGTTGTACCTATAAAAATAACCTCTGACTGATTAATAATCAACAAATGGTGAGATATGTAATGTCATTGATAGCCTCTAAAAAGTACCTTCTGGTTCATGAATTATTTCCACTACCCAATCTAAGATGATTTAGTTCATTTGAACCAGTTTTTAATTCAAATATAAGAGTTTATAACCCATGAATTAATATCACGATATAGCTCATTATGCATATCATTATAAATAATATTGTGTTGAAACATCACTGCACAAACAGAATGACTGTACTCAAGGTCTTCTAAGAGAACTACTTATCCTAGTTTCTGCTAGAAGAGAAAGAAACTCTCCTATAAAGACTTCTCAAACTTTCATTGAAGAGAAAATATATTAATGTAATTTTATTATATTAACACAAACAGCACAAAAGGTAAATAAAGAGGGTAAAGCTGAGAGACTTTCTACAAAATACCATCACACCAGCCACTGTTCACTGTTTTTCACCATCCATTCTTTACTATGTCTGTGCATCCAAGAAGCCAGCACAAAGCTATATTATTACTGTGGCAATGAAAATAGACTCATATCTTTCTTAGTGAAAATGTAGAGAATAAATCCCTTACCTTGAGCTAGCGCTCCCTTTGATATTTACAGAGCTGAATGTGAAGCTGATATTTACTCCTTCAACCTTTATAAAAAATTAGTACTTCATATTATTTCTTAAAAAATCAATCATGTTTAGACTACTGATTATTTTCTAATGATCAGTACATAGCATAAAAGTCATGGGAAAATGGAAGAGATGACTTATCTTTTGGGCAAAATAATAACCCATTTGCTAAATTAGAGAGCTTTAGGATTAAAAGGGATTTTGAGAAGTCTTAGATGTCAGCATGGACACACAGCAGGCGCTCACTGAATACAGGACAAGTAAGTGAATGAATACGCAGGATGTCATCATGTT
>VMDO01007413.1:38854-91573 GCA_007922755.1 Pedetes capensis
CAGGTACTGGGGGTTGAAGCCAAGGTCTCGCACTTGCATGTTTTGCAAGTGCTGGACCACTGAGCTGCCGCCTCCAGCCCTTTTTTTTTTTTTTTTTACTTTTTGAGACAGGGTCTCACTAAGTTACACAGACTGCCTCTGGTCTCAAACTTGCGATCCTCCTGCCTCTGCCTCCCGAGCAGCTGGGATTACAGGTGTGTGCCACCATACCCAGCTATTATTCTAAAGTTTCTAAGGTAGACATGCCAGTCGTGGTGACACATGCTGGTAATCAATGAGGGTCATGAGTTCGAGGACAGCCTGGGCAACACTTTTAGCCTGCAGCTGTACCACTGTAGTGTCCAATCCCATCAGATCTCAGAAGCTAAGCAAGGTCAGGCCTGGTTAGTCCTTGGATGGGAGACTGCCTGGGAACACCAGGTGCTGTAGGCTTGGGAGAAGGACCTGGCAACCCACTCCCAAAAAATAATCTGCCATTGAAAACCCTATGAAATGCAGAGAGATACTAACAATAGCATTTTTCCTGTTGTATATAGGGTCACAATGAGATGGATACCGACTCGGCAGCACTTCACAACAACAACAACAAGGAGACATCCCAAATATTGTTCAGTAATTCAATTCATTTGTTATTGCCAGGATGTTTCCTGCTAACTCATCTTCTGTTACTCTATATCAATCTCCTATTCCATGACTCCTTATTTACTCTGCTATAGTCAAGCCCATTTCATCTTTCCTAATCCAGGCCAGGGAAAACCCACTCCTGGCAACCCACTCCTGAAACAATCAGCCAGTAAAAACCCTATGAGCAGTAGAGAGGCATTGACATAGTGCTGGGAACAGCACAGTGTCAGGGAGTGTTTCATTTTGTTGTATATAGGGTCACTGAGTCAGATCTGACTCGATGATACCTAACAACATCAACACTTCTTCAGGGAAAACAAAGAACAGGTTCTCACTTTTACTCATATTTCAGACAAATCCACTTTACCTGGCCACATCCCACAGACAAGAGGCAAAAGAGCAAACATTAGGAATTCTGTGGTATAAAAAATGGCACAGGATTATCTTTGGTGGAAGCTATGGCAGGTGGGTCATGGTAATAACCAATAGCCTGAAACAAAGCAGGGTATCTGTGAGGGGCTACTTTCCCATCTCTGGACACAGAGCTCTTAGAAACAGGAGGGGACTCAAAAGTTTGCCTTTCTCCTGATCGCTATATTCAATGTGGGGAAATAGAGATCAAGAGAAGGCGAGTTAATTTTCTGAAGTCATATGATCCACGAATAAAAGTTGGGGCTAGGATCCTGGTGGTCTAGCACTGATGGTTAACTCAGGGCTCTTTCTTATATAGCAGAACATAAGCCTGGGTAGGATATTTTGCAAGGAGAACACATGATAGAAGCCCTCAGCTGGCTAGGGTCAGATCTATTTTAGAAATAACAGCAATAATAATTGTTACAGAGAATACTTTTGAAAATATGACAGATGTTGTATTAAATGCTTAATGTTCAACCTTCTCAACAATTCAGTAAATGAGATAATAGTCCTATTTCCATTTTACTGATGAGGAGACCAAAGTGCAGAGTTACACTTCTTAGCCCAAAGTCATAGAGTAATTAGTATACCTGGTCCTTGAAACTGACCTGACTAGGTTGTTTAACATCTCCAAACTATTACTTGGCTAAGACAATGAAAGGACTGAACTATAGGACCTTTAAGGACCCATCTACAGCTGCAATAAATGGAAGGAACAGCCCTGCCTGCTTTGTGGCAACTTTCCTAGAAGGTCTCCATTGCTTCTGACCTCCATGTCCATTTGAATGCATACCAGCACAAGACTATATGCAACCTTGGTAAAACCAGATGACAATGCAAATGTGGCCAGTGGGTGATAGTGATTTCTCAGAATGGAGTTGAGAAAGGAAAATGTGAACATCACACTTTTAAAAAGCCAGCTTTCAAGAAATAAAGAACAGACATAAGAAATATAAAACAGGTTGGAGTTATCTCTGAGTCCACAGAACCCATGTTATAAAACCCAGTCTTTAGGAAAAGATGCAGTGTGACATGTATAACTTCAGAAGAGGGACATCCCTTCAATTGGTGCCATTCCTATGAGGAAAGACAAAGAGCACATGTCTTCCTTGTGTCTATCTGGGCTTAGGGGCCCATTCGCTCTGTGACCCAGAGAGTTAAGTCAGTGTGGGAAAATGCCTTTCAAAGCCGGTAGGTGCCTCTGAATGAGTTAACGCTAGGAGATTCAAAGGTGCACACAGGATCCTCTTCCTGATATTCTTACATGCTGCCACATTCAGGTTCTGCTGGAGAATTGCTGTGCCTGAGATGGACCCAGGATGGGAGCCAAAGGCTTCACCATGTTATTGGGTGTCCCTAGGAATGCAAGAATCCAGGTGTCCTGTAATTAAGGAGGGTTGACCACTGACCTCAATGTTTTCTGTAGAAATACACTAGCTGAAGGGTGACATAACTGATCAATACTTCTATACTCTGCCCATTACCACCACCTTTTTTTTTTTTCAGTACTGGGGGTTGAACCCAGGGCCTTGAACTTGCATGCTTTGCAAGTGCTAGACCACTGAGCTGCACCCCCAGCCCATTTTTCTTTTTTACTTTTTGAGACAGGGTCTTGCTAAGTTACATAGAGTGCCTCTGATCTCGAACTTGCCATCCTCCTGCCTCCTCCTCCCAAGCCACTGGGATTACAGGCATGCACCACCGTGCCTGGCTCCCATTACCACCACCTTGGAGGAAAACATGGCCATCTTGTGGGAGGAATTTTCGATGAATGTGAAAGGCATGCCAAAGTATACCAAGAGGCTTATGAACAGGAAGCATATAATTCTCCAGAGTTATAAGCTCAGACCAAAGTTAGAACGTGTTAACAGCTGAGAATTTGGACAACTTTGTGAATGCCTACCCTAAACCAAACGGATGTCTTTCAGCAAGAATGACTTCACACTGTGCATCTAAACCCAACAATCAGAATGAACTGGGAGGCTTTCTACACACACACACACACACACACACACACACACACACACACACACACACACACACGCCAGTGCCCAGCCCTGCGACAGGGATTTGTTAGCATGCAGTGGAGCATAGGGTTCTACCTTTAAACATGTGTCTTCCTGAGGCACTGTCCAAGAACTGCACAGGACAGATGGCTGGCAGAGCAGCAGCATCATGACCTCATCCAGTGACAAAGGTACCCATTTGTCTATGCTGCAATGCCCAGACCCCAATCTAGGACACTGTACTTACAGAACAGACACTTCTGTACTTCTTGAAAAACAAAACAATGTAAGTTCTACAAGCCAGAGATAAATTCTAATGACTGTGCCCAATTTGTTCTTTCATTCTGACTATACAGATCTGCATTTTGTCAAAGGTCACCTGCATGTCTATGATTTATTTCATTAGATAACTTAGAAATAGGATGTGGGCTTATCCCAGGCTTTAGAAGAGAGTGTTAACTTCATATCTTTTGAGTATAGAAAGAAAAAATCTTGCATCTTTATGGATATTAATAATTTCATTCTATGAAGTAGGAAGTCACTACTAAGTGACTTAACCTATTTCCCCTAACTATAGTGAATAGTAGGAAGGGGATTTCCACTCTCAAACATCTAACTATGCACTTTCCCTAGAACTGTATGCCTTATTTGCATAATAGATGTATGCATATTTTATTTATTTACAATTTGCTTTAAATGTTTTTACACACTGTTATAGTCTTTCTCATATATAAATGACTCAAAGGCAGATTATTTCTTTACAAACAGAGCCTAATCAAGCACAATGCTATTTTTCTGTTCTAACAGTGCCAATGTTGTTTAGTGTCTCTATTTTCATAGCCTTGGCTCAGCCATTAAGAAAGCCGAATTCTGGATAGGATACAATTTCTTTGTGGAACCAGCATTCTGACATAATTCTGGATATGTACTTAAGTGCCTAAAAAAGATTTCTTAAATCATTGAATGACCAAGCATAAATCTTGATTGTGTCAGCAGGAATTTCCAACTGCAAACCCGGACATTTAAAAATTTAATCAACATTTCATTTAGCAAGTAGCTGCGTCTCTCAACCATGGCACCCAGTCTTTGGAGGCTAAAGCTTGCATTATCCTTATATTATTCAGAATTTGCTTAAGTTGACTCTATAGCAATCAAAGTATTGGATCTAAATCTTTCTAACAAAGCCAATCTCTAGGAAAGCATGGAGTTATAAAATCTAAGCTTCTCATGAAAATGTCTTAAAAGTCTCTTTATCCATCAGGTGAAAATTTGGTTTTAATTCTTTCATTGTCATTGGGAAGACTCCCAAAACCTGGGGTTCCTGACAAATCTCATACAAATCATAATAATGTTCAAGCTGTTGTCTTTGAAGGTATTCTGAGCAGAATGCATTTTATCACTTGCTATTTTGAATTATACATTACTGCGTGCATGTATGTGAAATTCTGAGGTCTACTAATGAAGTTACTCTCTTCCACATTACCACTAAAACACATATTGCCTTAGTCCTATTGGTCTTGGATTGTCTTCTCTTTGGAGAAAGAACTTAACACTCCTAATGAGATCCTGGAGAACAACCTGAGGCAAACAGGCCATGACATGGGATCAATAATGCTGTGCCACATGCTACTCTGTGAGAGGTTTCTGTTCCTAGTGAATCCATCCATCTTAAACTTTTTTAATGACAAACCATACCTGAATTACCTCTAACTGCTAGAGGATTATTCTGTCAATGAGAGACTGGAGATGCCAATTTATAACCTAGTTGTTGTTAGGTGCCATCGAGTAGGTGTCCGACTCATAGCGACTCAAGTATAACAGGAGAAAGACTACTGTCAGTGCTTCTTTGTTATTCATAGGGTTTTCAATTGATTTTTGGGAGTGGGCTGCCAGGTCCTTCTCCCAAGTCTACAGTATCTGGTATTCCCAGGCAGACGCCCATTCAAGTACTAACCAGGTCTGACTCTGCTTAGCTTCAAAGATCTGAAGAATAGGAAGCCCCAGTGCTAGGGCTGCAGGCCACAGCCTAGAGTACTTGATAAATAGGATTGAAAGAGGCCAAAGCCCCAGGCCTTCCAATCCTCACTTTGTCCTGCCTAACACCTTATGACAAAGAGCCATTTGATCATGAATGCAAGGCGGTAGGAATTAAACTAAAATTACAGGTTGATTTTTTTTTTCTGAAGGACACATACAATTAAGCAATCAACAAGCACTGCTGAATGCCTATGGCAAGCATATCTGAGTCCTGGACACTCAAAGATATGGTAATGTGGCCTCATTCTCCTTCTCTAGAGCAAGGAACATCTTTTATTCTTGGGAATAAGGACAATGGGGATTCAGAGAGACCAGCATCACACTTATTTCAGGTGGATGTAAGAACTATTTGTACAAATGCTTTTATTCAAAATAGAAACTGACCTATAAAAATGAGGTGGCTGACACCTAAGGGTGATGTCTTTATGCATGAAATATACAAAAAAAGTTTTTCATTGTCCCTATTGTTAAAAAATTACCTAACATTAAAAAAATGAAACCTATCATTGGATCAAGCATCTGCATTCTTCACTGGTGATGCTGCCTTCTAAGCCAAACATTTTTGGAAAAGACTTCTGTCCTTGGCCTCATAAATGACCTATGTTAGTTCAATAAATTTTTTTTTAAACAATGTGCCTGGCACTGTGCTAGGCAATGGGGTTTCAGAAGGAAGCACTATGAACGAAAGTCAGCTCCTCTACAAAGAGACCAGAAAAAGTGTTGAATGAACAAGGCAGAAGGGTGGTCCAAGAAAAAAGGACAAGACAGGGCATAAAGCATGAAGCAATGTACATGGTCTAAGGCTGTACATATTTTGGTACTGATGGTACATGAAGTGTAAGGCAACAGGAATACATAGGGATTAGACCAGGAAAGGAAAAGGGGTTCTATGGTTTGGATGTGTGCCTCAAAATTCATTTGCTGGGCATTTAATACTCAAGAGTGCTGGGAGGAGTGGCCTTAAAAGGTGATTAGGGAGTGAATGGATTAATGACTTTATTGCTGGGGTGGGTTAGTTATTGTGAAAGTGGGTTACTGATGAAAGGATGAGTTCGGCCCCCTCCCCTTCTCGCTCTCTCTTTCTCCCTCTTCCTCATGCATACTCTCTGGACCATCGACCCTCCAATATGGAATGAGAAAACAAGAAGTCCCTTGCCAAGTGCAAGGCCCTGAACCTTGGACTTCCTAGTCTCCAAAACAGTAAAAAGTGAAACTCTATTCATTATAAATTACCCAGTCTCAGATGTTCTGTTGTTGTTGTTGTTAGGTGCCGTCAAGTTGGCATTCGACTCATAGCAACCCTACATACAACAGGCAAAACAATATTGTTAGTGCTTCTCTGCTATTCATAGGGTTTTCAATGGCAGATTTTTTGGAGGGAGTGGATTGCTGGGTCCTTCTCACAAGCCTACAGCACCTGGTGTTCCAGGCAGTCTCCCATCCAGGTATTAACCAGACCCTACCCTGCTTAGCTTCCAAAATCTGATGGGATTGGATGCCACAGGGCTACAGCTGCAAGCTGGTGTTCAGTTACAGAAGCACAAAACCACTAAGACAGGTGGCAACAACAACAGACACTTATGGAACCCAACTGTCAAGCCACAGATGGATTTTAGTGCACATGCCTTACTTATCCACCCCTACCACAGTGCTTGGAGGGGGACCTACAGAGGAGACTCTAAGTGCAAAGGTACCTGTTAGCATGGTGGGTGAGGGGAATCAGAACAGAACAACTATCATGAGTGACATTGGAATAATGCAATGCCTCGGGACTAGGGGAAGTCATAAAGTGAGGATTCATAACAACACAAGTAACAAAAGTGTTTGCTATAGCTGCAAAATATGTGTGGAAATAACATTCACATCTTCTGCTGCCATGATGAACAAGCACATTCCACAGTCACAGGAAGAGAAAAAACAACAATCACATGAAATACTGAAATCATTTCAAACCAACTGACCAATCAACAGGAACCCTAAGGGTCAACCATCTAGCTCTGGCTCTCAAAATACATAAAACCTTAAATATTTCCCAAACATTACTGAAACCTTAACAAAAACTATTTTATCCTTGGCTTTCCCACTGCTGGTGCCTGAGAAGTTGTCATAGACTTTGTGGATATCATAATCAGGTAAGAACACTACCATTTCCCTGTATGAACTGTAAACCTGATAAATTTGTTGATATTGTATGTTTTTGATTACCTATACTATTTTATATTTGGCTGGCTTTTTCATATTTCTGCACAAATAGATTTTTCATCTTTCCTAAATGCTTTTGATTCTGAGTCTTTGTTTTTTACTGCAAGAATGGAGGACTTTTTAAAAAAATTCTATTTCTCTCTATATAAGTGCTAGCATGAGTATATTTTATTTGTGTAAGGAAGCTGAAAGAACATAGAAGAAAGTATAAAATTGTTATCAACTTGGAGCAGGGAAACAACTGGATGGGTGGGGCAGACATGCAAGTCAGATTTTTCACCAAGGATTGATGTCTGATCCATGGAAATATTTTATGGATTTCAAACAAAGTACTGTTGTCTCCACTTAGAGATGAGAAAACCAAGGCAAAGAAAAAGTGATTAACTTCCTATGGCTCTTATCCCAAGTGAAAAGGACTGGTGAAGAATTAGATGACAGGGTATGTATATATTGCAAAGACCCTGTAGGGACAGAGGGAGAATGAAATGGAAGGGCTGAAAGGGAGATGCTGCAGCTGGTGAGCAGCAGCCATAGTGCAGGTCAGGCATAGTGGAGATGGACTTGGAACCAAGGTGGGGAGAGGGAGAGGAGCTGAGGATAACTGGAAGGAGACATCACTGGGATGCATCTCCAGACTGGTGGGTGAAGGGAAAGAGAGCTGGATGACTATTTCTGTGTTTGTGGATAAACTGGGCACATGCAGCAGGCTGGTAAACAGAGTAGGGAAGGCAAAGCAGGAGAGAGCTTGTGGGAGGGAGGCATTAAGAGTTCCACCTTGGAGGTGTGTTTCCCTTGCAGAACATCCAGATGAAGAGCTCAGTCACACTGGGGCCCAAAATAAAAGGAGGCACACAAAGATGTGCAGATGGAATAACACAGTGAACCCATGGAGTAAGACCCCCATGTCTGTTCTGTAGGTGGACATGCAGAGCCCCTAAGCTGCCGAGAGACCTTCCAAAGGTCCGTGGCTAAGTGTTAGCTGTGGGGTTCAAACCACATTCTCTGTCCTGCTTCCTTCTCTATCTCCCAGTAGATACTATAACAGATGAGGGTAAGAATGTATTTGCTATCAGAGACATTACCATTAAATAAAATGTCAGCACTGTCACCTCGAAAATGTTCTTTAGTCATTTAGAAATGTACTTTTATTTTCTACCAAAACAACTACAAATCATCTCTGTTTTCTGAGCTGTTTTTCACTGTCGAGTGTATGTATATGTATTCTGATACATTTTCTGCCCTTATCTGAAGAAAGCAGTATAATCTATGCAGTAAATACATTAACAATTCCCAGAAAATGCTAATTTCTAGAAGGTACGTAATAGTCTGATACCAAAACACCACTGAAGAATTGTCAGGAATTTATAACACTGTCAAGAAGCAGACAGTTCACTGCTAAAGATGGCAGGGAGGGTTGAGAGATGGTGACCTTCTGCAGTTTGACAATTGAATTATGAACTGTGTGTTTTACCTCTTGCCACGTTCCAAGTGTTCACCAATGCACAATGTCAGGAAGTTCAGAAACCCAAGCTATGGGGGAAACATTGCTATTCCAGGCTTTGTTTTCTGTTAACTGCAGGAAGTGCTTCCACAGAGCCTGCCACCATGATCTTTATGCCTTCTGCATTAAAATGAGTGCAACTGGTAGATATTAAAGGTGATGGGGACGTTTCTCATGAGGATCTGTGTTAATTTTCAATTGCTGCTCTAACAAATTACCACAAAGTTAGGGTGCTAAACACAACAACTTTATTTTCTTATGGTTCTGTAGGTCAGTGGTCTGAAACATATCTCATTGAGTTAAACTATCAGCAGGGCCGTGTTTCTTTGGAGGACCCTAGGGGAGACTCTGATTCCTTTCTTTGCCAGGTGCTAGAACTACACACATTCCTTGATTCACAGCCCCAGTCCTCCACCTTCAAAGCCAGCTGCATGGTACCCTTCTGACTTCCCACTTCTGCCTCCCTCTTCCACTTTGCTTTTTTCAGTACTGGAGGGTTGAACCCAGGGCCTTCCACATGATAGGCAAGTGCTGTACCACTGAGCTGCACCCTCAGCCCCCTTTATTATTATTATTATTATTATTATTATTATTATTATTATTATTCAGACAGGATCTTGCTAAATTGTGTAGGCTGCCCCTGGCCTTGAACTTGCCTTTCTGTTGCCTCACCCTCCTGAGAAGCTGGGATTACACTTGTGCGCCACAGCACCCATCCCTTTTCCACTTTTAAATACCATTGAGATTACACTGGACTCCTGGATGGTCCAGAACACCTCCCCCAACTTTAAAATCATGTGACTAGTAACCTTAATCTCATCTGCATCATTAAGTCTCCTTTGCTTTGTAATCTAATATAGTCACAAATTCCAAGGATTAAGGTGTGGACATCTCTGGGGGAAGGGGATGCATTATTCTGCCCACCATAGTACCTCACATCTAACTAGTGAACTGTGCATAATCCACAAGTGGTATGTTTGGAATGTCCTGCAAACGTTTGGTTGAATAATACAAAGAATGTGAATATGGATTCAGAGAAGAACAACAGTCCTATTGGAGTATAAAAGAGTAAGTTACTTTAATAACTCAAGATTTAAGTAACAAAATGGCAGGTTAACAATAGTTCACTAGGGTCAAGAGATGTTAGCTGTGATTATTCTTATAATAATCAATATCAATAGAGTAAGAACTCCTTACATAAAATAACTCTCTTTTAGATTTCTTTGCTCCCTAAATATTGTTATTTAAGATCCTACACATAAATTACAAGTAGGAAATATTTTCATTGAGACTCTACAACTTTCAGTTGTTATTTAATCAAAAAAGAGCTTAATACCACTTTCTGTGAAATCAGTGGAGTATAGTTGCATAGAACACAGGAAAAAATGAAGTATTTTTGCACATTTTTTTGACCAGGAAGATTTTCTGGTCTGGGTGCCCATTCCTTCATGAAAGTTTTGTGAAAGGGATGTTGGAGTCATGTCCACCTGGTATTTTGTTGAAAATGGGACGTAAAACACAAAGGGCCTTGAGAAAGTAACGAGTTTGTGCCCTTCTGTAAACCTGAATTGATGACTTTCATATTGGGCTTGGCATTTACTGTTCAAATTCAATCTCTGCAAAGGACAAAACACTGATGGACATTATTGCCACTTCACCTCCCTTCCAGCCCATCCTCCTCCCACTGCATTCAGTGGAAACTGGCCAGTTAGGAACCACCCCTGGCAGAAGACTCAGAAATCTACTGACTCCTCTGTGGCATGAAAGTAATGAGAAATAAGATAGATTAGGCTTATATTTCAAACTACACAGGAAGTCATCAGCAAATGGCTGGTTATAGAAGAACTTGAGATTGGGTCGATATTTTACAGTGCATGTAAATATTCTGATTACTTATGCTCTTAGAATGTATTTAGAAAAACTAAAAACTGGACCATAAAATATTTTTAAAAGAACATGATTTAAAAGGAGTGAACTCATTCATTTCTACAATGCTCATTAAGAAGCGGGCTACCCAGTGCACAACTCCATAGGCCTACAGTTTGCTTGGGCTCTTCACATGACAATAGTTCATCAGCTGATTAGATACAGACAAGTGGTAGATTCGGCGTGCTTAGGACATGCACTCCAGAGTTCATTCTCATGCTCTTGTTGAACAATGAAGGCAAAAAGTCCTGAAGTTCCCTGCTTATAAGAAGGAAGAGAGGATGATCATCAAGGAAAACCTGAGGAAATGTGAAAAGTCCCTATGAGTCCCACAAGGAGTTGAAAGAATCTTTGCCATGATTTTGACAGAAGAGGATACACTGGATAGGCTTAAGACTCAACAACAACACCAGAGTGGACAAAAACTAAAGCAAATAGATGAGATGATTAGGGTAAGTTGACATCCCTGTTCCCTGAAATGAAGGTCAGGATCATTTGTTTTAATTTGTTATAATTCTCAGAGCAACATCTCCAAGATGACTTACCTGACTCTATAAACCAAAGCACAGAAAAGCAGAAAAGTGCCCAGAAGTGAAGTAGAAGAACAGATGCAATTAAACTTACTATAAAGTAATAAACTGTCACCATCTCATACTATTAGAGTGAAATAAAACAGGATGGAGGATTTGATGTTTCATTCACTCATCTTCTGCCCCTAAAATTAAAACACTCATTCTGTCCTCTATGTTCTTGATGAAAACTGCCACCCCAAACAAAACAAAACATCAGGAGACACAAACATGGCTCTTCTATACAAAGTGCTGTTTGTACATAAAGGAAGAAAATGGAATACTTGGCCAATGGGAGAGTTTCAGGTTTGGGCAATGAATGAGAAATGAGTATACCATTGAGTTATTATTTACAATAACACACTTTCTGTATCATTCTCCTCGTCTTCATCAATGAGTATTATTTTAAAAGATCTTTGTTTCCCAGTTTTCACAGATATATTGTACTCATAAATTTATCCCCCCCACACCATCAAAGAACCAATGTCCAATGCTCTAGCTTTCTTGACCTGTCAGCATTTTATTGTTGGCCATTCCTTCCTCCTTGAATTTTTGTTTTAAGTGATTCCTGGATATCACACTTGCCTGGTTGTCCTTCTACTTTCTTGGCCACTTCCCCTCCTTTTTCCATGCTGGCTCACCCCCATCTCCTTGGTGTCTAAATATTGTACCCAAAGATATGTTACTGGGGCTCTTCTTTTTTCAATCCATGATCATTCCCAAAGGAGTAGAATCCTAAAACCCATCAATAAGTTGGTGACTCCCAAATGTATATGCTCAACCTGGATACCATACTAGATCTTATAACAATAATTTTTGTATCAGATAAGCCACCAAATCTCAGTGGCCTTATGTAACCAATGTTTATGACTGATTCTGCTGATCTATAATAAGCATTCCTAGTTGACAGGTGGCCATGGACCTGGTTATTAGGGGATCCAGGCTCTCTCCAGCTTGTGACTCTGCTTCTTCATTTGGAAGTCCTCTGAGGATGCAGAAAAGGCATGGGGAATCATGTTTGAGTGGTTTTTACAGGTTGTGTCTAGAAATTATGCATATCATTTGTGCTCATATTCTGCAGGCTGAAACTAAGTCACAAAGCCAGAACAACTGCAAGGAGGCCACGAAAAATAAACCAGCTGCATGGTGTGGGAGAGGGAGAAAGTCGAATCAACATCTTATTCTTAGTATTGCCAAAGACAGAACTTCCAGTACTCCTTCTTGGAAGGTTGTTCTCTCTCTAGAGTCTTCTCCATCACACCCAGCAATAACTCAATCCTTCCAGTTGCACAGGCCAATATCACTATCATCCTGATTCTCATCTTTCTCATACATCACGCAGCTAGTCCCTCAAGAAATCTTTTGACCCTACTTTCAGAATACATCCTGAATTGGGTCATTTGCCACCACTTTTGCCACTTACTTCCATCCTATGTTTCCATCTTCTCCAGCTTAAAACTACTGAAAATGCTTAACAATTTTACTTTTGCCTTCTTGAAGTCTAGTAGTCCAAATGATCCTTTTAAAATGTGAGTCTGATAATGTCTCTGCTCCAAAACCTCTGGTGGCTTCATGTCTCATTCAAAGCAAAAGACAATTCTTGTGCTTGTCTACCAGGTAGAACTGGATTCTGTCCTATCCATATCCCCCTGCTTTTGACCCCTTCATTGATTCTGATGCAGACAGGTTGGCCTTCTTGCTGCCCTTGAACAAGCTGTGCAAGATCTGCCTGAGATCACTCCGCCTGCATGTCCTGCACTGGCTACATAACTCCCCAATACCACCTTCTCTCAGAGGGGATTAAATCATTCCATCCCCCCAGAACTCCCTGTGCCATCCTTTGCTTTGTTAATTCTTCAGAGCATGTCATCACCATGCATACTACATGGTTTTCTTAATAAGATGTTTAATTCTGTTTCCTTCCATTAGAATGTGAGCTACATACAGGCAGACATTTGTGTTGTTTGCTTGCTTACTTTTTCTCCTGTACCCACAGCACATGGATACTATTTAGCATATGGTAGCTTCTTAGGGCATAGCTCTAGAAGGAATACTTGAAATATATTTCTTTAAAGACTCAAGCTGACTGCCTCCTTTTACTCCAACCAGCCAGTCTCCTCATGTTCCATTCACAAATGATGGTGCTAGAATTTCTCTGTACATCATTTAGGCCCTAATTGTCTCTCAGGATTACCACAGTTACCATGTGCCATGGCAAAAGAAAAAAAACGTAGCTTCTATGGCCAAACACAGCAGAGACAGTTGGATTGACTGATTACTTATTACCAACCTAACATTTATCAGGCCACACTGTGGACATCTCCAGTACCATTACTTTCTCCCTTCCCTCAACTCATTTGGGTAAAAGACAACCAAATCCATGGAATTTGTTACATATATCTCTCCTCATTCCCATGAATTTCATTTAAAGTATTTCAAAAGCCAATTCTTAATACATCATACTTGACACTGAGTGGGAAAGATATACAAAGAGCAAAGCTAGAACATATCCAGACTCAGTTTGCTTACAGTCAAAAGGTTGCTGTCTCTTAGGATATATGGTCATGCATCTCTGACTGGTAGGGACGTGTTCTGAGAAATGCATCATGTGGAAAATTTGCCATTGTGTAAATATCACAAAGTGTATTTACACAAACTAAGATGGCCATGATGTCACTAGTTTATATCCAGATGATTTGGAAGGCCACTGCCAGAATGCAGCCCACAGTTGACTGTAATGTCACTGGGTGGCTCATGAGTGTATAAACATCAATATCCTGTGTTTCTACAAACTTCTTTGATACACAACCACCATATTTCAGATGAAGATTTGGATCACTTAGATTTGGAAATGCCTCTTTATTTGACATCGGTTATGATAGAAAAATGTCAATGATCAGAAGTCAGCATTTTATGCATTGTTTTAAGCTGTCAGTATTTAAACATATTTTGTGACATTTGCAAGTTTAATATTTCCAAAATTTTATATAAACTACTCAGGTACCAATATCTTATTTGCTGGTACTGATGATTAATGTTTTGTAACATTGGGAAAATTAAAAAATACGTAATTGTCACGAATACTAATGGTGCATAATATGTACGAAGGTCATTACATGGTAGAGGAAAGATCTTAAAATAGCTGGCACTTTGATTAGCTGATTCCTCTTTCTATCCCATTCCATGGGTCCATTAATACACCTCTAATATGTCATTAATCTCTCATTGAGAGGCTCTTACAAACAGCACTATAATTTCAAATAAAGACCAGTTAAGCAACTCTGTCTCTTCCTCCAAAAAGAGCTCTTGGGAAGAATAAGCATATTGAATTTTCATTGTTGCATCTTCTAAAGGAGCTGTCCATCCTACCTCCCAGGGACATGCTACTTCCTTTCTACCAGAGGGCCAGAATTTCACAGATTTTTGCCTTTTGACAAGAAATGAACACTTTACCTCCTGGTGAATTCAAAACCTGATCCTAAATCCCAGGCCTGAAGAACACAGGAGAAGGGATTGAGTCACCAAATGGTCTCTGAAGAATTTGAAAGCAGAATACACCACTTTTTGTTATGATAAATGTCACCTGAACACTGGAGAATATATATAAAAACTTTTGTTGAAATGGAATAAAATATAGAATAAAAAAATAAGATAATCATATTTTAAAACATAGATCCAATTAGACTCACTGTTATTCTCTTGGCCTCTCTCTGTCTGTAAATTTTAAATAAAAACAAGAGTAGAAATGCCCCCACGCTCCCTTTCCCCTGTCTCATGATCCAGGTAGCTCAGGGCTGGCCCAGAGGGTATTTGTTTTGCCCACAGCCATGATCAGCAGGTAAAAAAAGTTCCTAAAAAGATTCCTGAAGGCCGTTGTATTTGGGACATTGTGCACACAACTGTGGATCACACCCAGGTGGAAAGCATCTATCTCTGTACTTATATTTTACTGTTGAGAATTCACCAGCAAAAGGGGGTTATTTGTTAGAGGCTGGATCTCTGAACAATTGGAGTTTTTTCTGTTTGGGAGTTATTTCCTCCACCAAGCAACAATGGCTGACAGTGCACTGCCCACTAGGACAGTGGACAAGTGTCAGGGGACAGAAATGGAGACAGAGAATGGGTCCCTAGGTCTATAAAGGCAAAAGGGGATGAAGAGGAGGCAGGCTGCCTATATGCCCTGTCAGACTAGTAATGCTGGGGCCCCCAAGAGGCTGTGGTCTAGAGAGAAGAGAGGGCAGGGATCTCAGTAGGAGTCAAGATAAGAGTGAAGGAGCCTCGTAAAGTGTGTGTGTGTGTGTGTGTGTGTGTGTGTGTACCTGTGCGAGTACACATATCCTAGTACCCCTGTATCCTCAGGAGATATATTCCAAGACCCCCAGTGGATGCCTGAAATTGTGGAGAATCCAAAAACCTATGTGCACAATATTTTTCTTTTCTTATACATAGATATAAACCTGGTTGCATCTTCCACCCACATAGTTAATGCCATTTCTATCTTAAGTAAGCACTTATCACACACTGTGGCTGTAACTCTTGCAGTCTAAGGTATGACAGCAATACTAGCATGCATTTCTTTTCCTTTTTATAATTTCACTGATAGAAGATTTGTGCTTGTATAGACTTTACTAACTTTAGTATAGGATTCTTTTCTTTCCTCATTAAGTCCTTCACTTAAAGGAAGTACTTCATGACTTCTCTTTGGTACATCAGAGTTGCCAGTATCATTACTCCTGTGCTTCAGAGCCATTATTCAATAAAGGAGCATCACTTGAACACAAGCACTGCAATACCACTACAGTCAATCTGATAACCAAGGAGCTACAAAGGGACAACAGGTGGGGTAGCATATACAGTGTAGATACACTGGACAGATGGATGATTCATGTCATGTGTGTAATGAAGTGAGATGGTATAAGACTTTTTTCATGATATTCAGAATGGTTTGCAATTTAAAAGTCATGAATTATTAATTTCTGGAATTTTCTATTTAATATTTTCAAACTATAGTTGACCATAGGTAACTTAAACAGTGGGAATGGAAACCTTGGATATGGGGAGACTACTATATGCATGTATGTCTGCATCCACACTGGAAGGTGCATGAGGCAATCAGCAAACTGAGAAAATTGAGTAAATTGCTTTCTTGCTTTACTTTAAAGAGCAAAATGTTAATTAATGTAATAATTAAAATCCATTACATAATATTTATAATTACTTATAATCGTCCAAATTATGTAACATAGTGACCTAAGCTATAGAACAAAAAGACATAGAGTCCACAGGGATAAATTAGGAGTTTATTTACACTGAGGGGAGATTGTATCTAGAACTCCACTAAAGGTACTCTTTTCTTCAGTTACTTGCTCCTGTGTTTTCTCTGTCTTGGGCCAACAAGGTCCTTCCCATTTCTTCCTGCAGTATCTAACTAAATGTGTCTATTTTAATGGAAGGTTCTGAAAATCACTAACACTTAAACGCAAACGGATGACAATACGTAAAAAGTCTTCTCTTCCGTGGGCTATTCATGTTAGCAGAGATGGGAGACTTAATTTTACAGAATCAAACTTTAGCTGTTTCAGCAGGTATGTATGTATGGGTTGGGGTGCATTTTAGGGGAACAGGGCCATTCCTACAACCACTGAAATTGATATATAAATGTTCCTGCTTGGTGATGGGTAAGGCCAGCACTAGAAATGTATGCAAATTCTTCTGGTCCTTTTGCACACAGTGATATTAATGAAAAATATAAAGCATCATAGAAAATGACATATTTATAAACCATGTACTTCATAGCACTTTGGGTTATTATATTTTTAAAAGTATGTCCCATTATGTTCTAAGATACATAATAAGTACAGATATTACATAGAGTTTAGCTAAGAATCATTTCACATGGACAGAATATAATAGTCCAGATATTCTATGGAGGTCAGCTAAGCATAAACATCTCATATAGATGGTTGTAGTACAGTTTTCTCATAAACTTTGAACCTTTTTATCTGAGTATTTAAAATATTAAAAGGCAACAAATAATCCAGTTTCACACAGTATCACCCTAAAATGCACTCTTATGACTCCAACGATGAATGAGTATCCCATGTGTCTAGCTTGGTTTGTTCTTTCTTTTTTTGTTTTGTTTTGTTTTGTTTGTTTTATTGTTGTTGTTGTTGTTTTAGTGGTACTGGGGGTTGAAACCAGGGCCTTGCACTTGCATGCTTTGCAAGTGCTGTATTACTGAGCTGCACCACCAGCCCATTATTTTTTTTTTAACTTTTTGAGACAGGGTCTTGTTAAATTATGCAGACTGCCTTTATAATGAGACTGCAGACTGCCTTGTGATCCTCCTGCCTCTGCCTCCAGAGTTGCTGGTATTCCAGGGGTGCACCACCCCACCAAGTTATTACTTTTTATAATATATTAATAAATTACAACTGTACATATTTATGGGGTACAAAGTAATGTTATGATTTTTAACACAATGTGAAATGACCAAGTCAAGCCAAGCAAACCATGCATCACCTCAAGCATTTGACATCTTCCATGATGAGAGCATTCAAGGTCTATCTTTCTAGTGATGCTGACATGTACAAAACTCGACTAGTAGCTATACTCACCACACTGGATAGCCAAATGTGAAAGAATGAAATTGGACCCTATCTCTCACAATATTCAAAGATCAGTCCAAATGAATTAAAGATTTAAACAGAAAACCTAAAGCTGGAAAACTGCTAGAAGAAAATATAGGGAAAAACGACACAACAGAGTCTGGGCAACAGACCTCAAATGTGCAGGCAACAAAAGTAAAACTAGGCAGATGGAATTATATCAAAATAAAAAGCTTCTGCACAACAAAGGAAACAACAGTGTGAAGAGATAACCTATTTACAGGAAGAAAATATATGCAAGTCATACATGTGATAAGGGATTAATATCCAAAATATATAAGGAATACAAACAACTTTATAGCAAGAAAACAAATAATTAAATTAAGAAATAGGCAAAGAGAGCTGGACTCCATGGTTCATACCTATAATACCAGCAACTTGGGAAGCTGAAGCTAGAGGATCACAAGTTTGAGGCCAGAGGAAGCCTGCACAACTTAGTGAGACCTTGTCTCAAAATAAAGAAATAAAAGGGTTTGAAGGCACAGCTCAGTGGAAGAACAGTTGCCTAGCACATATGATGTTGTGGGTTCTGCCTTCCAAGACTCAAAGGGGCAATGGTGCATACTTGTACCCCCAGTGACTCTGGAGGCTGGGGCAGGAGGATTATGAGATTGAGGTCAGAGGCACCCTGCACAATCTGAAAAGACTCTGTCTCAAACTAAAAAAGGGACTGTGGGTGCAGCTCAGTGATAGAGCACTTGCCTAGCATGCACAAGGCTCTGGGTTCAACTCCCCAGTACTGAAAAAATAAAATAAAATGAAAAGAAAGAAATGGGCAAAGGACTGAATAGACATTTCTCAAAAGAAGACATATGAATGTCTAACCAGTATGTGAAAAAATCCTAGCTTTTTTTCAAGAACTGACTTTTGGTAGTAGTAGAAAGGACAAGGATTCTGAAATCAGACTTAGATTTGAATTCTGGCTTGAAAAATAATGATCGTAGCAATAATACCATTTGTTCATTAACTAGTTATGCACCAAGGTTTGAGGAAAACATTTAGATATATTGTCTTATCTAATCCTCACAACATTTCTGTAGGGGAGATATTATTATCTTCATTTTAGAGATGAAGAAGTTGTGGTTTCAAGAACTTAGGAAACTTGGTTCACTTAAGACTAAATCATGGAAGTGGTATGAACACTTAGTATCACAGGCTTCATCATTAACTCACTTAGTTTAAAAGGCCATTATTGCTGACCCACTATACCATGCTGAGAAGTGCTAGGTGTCAGGATACAAAGACAAGTAAGGGGTGGTTGGTATCCTTAAATTCCTTACAATCTCAAGAAGGTAGATGGGCATGTATTGCCAGGACTGCAGTAGACTGTGATGAGTCATAGTTTGACTTCTAGTTAGGCTAGGAAGGGCTTCCTGGAGGAGGTGATGCTCAAGAGGAGCTTTGAAAGAAAGGCAAGAATTCTTTTTTTTTTTTTTTTTTTTTTTTTGCAGTACTGGGGATTGAACCCAGGGCCTCACGCCTGCATGCTTTGCAAGTGCTGGACCACTGAGCTGTGCCCCCAGCCCATTATTTTTACTTTTCTTGAGGCAGTGTCTCACAAGTTACGCAGACTGCCTCTGGTCTTGAACTTGTGATCCTCCCGCTTCCACCTCCCGAGCCACTGGGATTACAGGCATGCGCCACCAAGCCAGGCACTTGAAAGGTAAGAATTCTTTAGACAAGGATGGTCTACAGGTAAGGAAAAACCATATGCAAATCTCTATCTAAATGCTCAGCACAGTATGATACTACCACCTCTTCTGCCCATCTAAGGTCTGTGGTGGGTAGAAGAGCAGAAGGTGGGAGTGGGGAGGGAGCTAAAACCAGATCATCACAGGATGCATCAAAAACACCCAAAGAAGTATAGGATTTTAAGGAAGTATTGACAGAATGCATTGGTTTTTAAGACCCAGGATATTTAACTTTGCTGGGCACAGTTTTGTCACCTGTGAAATGAAAAAAAAAAGGATTTAGTGATGATTAAGTGAGCTAAGCCTGCAGCCCTACCACTGTAGCTTCTGATCCTGTCAGATCTTGGAAGCTAAGCAGGGCTGGGCCTGGTTAGTATTTGGACGGGAGACCACCTGGGAACACCAGGTACTGTAGGCTTGGAAGAAGTACCCGGCTACCCACTCCGAAAAACAATCAGCCATGGAAAACCCTATGAATAGCAGCAAAGCACTAACAGTGTTTCTCCTGTTGTATGTAGGGTTGCTATGAGTTGGACACTGACTTAACAGCACCTAACAATAACAAGTGAGCTAAAGGACTAGGTTTTGGCTCAGGTGGTAGAGCACTGCTCTGCACTCTCTGAGAACCTGGGTTTCATCCCCAGCACCACAAAAATGGGAGAAGGATGTGGCAATCCACTCCCAAAGCAATCTCGAAACAATCAGCCATGGAAACCCCTATGAGAGTTGCTATGAATTGGACTTGACTCAATGGCACCCAACAACAAGTGAGCTAAAATATACAAAATAATAGAGGACACCTGCCCAGAGAAATTACTCAGTAACCAGTAGGGAGGTTCTAGGTGCTCCTTTACTGTCCAATTTTGTTACTCATTCAATACTCACTGCAGCCTGTGGAAGTGGGACCACTATACAGTCACATCTACCTAACAAAGACAACTCCTCTGGGCTGGCGCAGTGAGCAGAGCTGGAGAGGTTTGAGCATTGCTTATCCTGCCCTTTCTGCCTCTCTGGTGGCAACTGTAAAGGACCCATCACTGTCCAGCCCACACATGCTCAGGCTTCCCCCAAGACTTTGGGGAGAAGCCAGGAGTTGTGATATCCCATGATACAAGCAGGGCACCAAACCACCCCGTCACGTGGAAAAATATCATGAACATATCTGAATAAAATGAATCCTGTTTCTTACCTTCTGGGAAATATGTTGCAAATGCAATAAATGTGCCAGAAACAAGAGCTTCCAACTGTGCTCTATCTGCATTGTACATGTGACCATGATACTTGGTCCCCGGCCCTTTCTCCTCTCTGTTTCCTTCCTCCCATGAAGTGAGGACCTCCTCTGCCACACACTCTCACAGCCAGATTGTTCTGCCCAAGTACATGGGTCCCAGCAACTATGGACTGAGACCTCTGAAACCATGAGCCAAAACCTCATATCTCCTTTAAATTGTTTCCCTCAGGTATTTGATCACAGCACAAATGTCTGACTAACAAACTGGATTACTATCCAACAGGTAAGATTAGGACAGTACTTCCAGAAGGAATTTGTGAGTGATTTGTAACTGGAAATTCATGCTCTGATATCTGAGTGTTGCCTCTTGGTCTCTAACGCAACACCCTCCCTCAGCAATCTGAGTCATGGGTCAGTCACTCTAGTCATGGCTGCTGGCCTTGCATGGCACAGTGCCTGGAGAAGCACCAACACAACAGCTATAGACATCTTGATAGCTATCAGAAAAGAGAAAAAAGATACCAACTATGAGTTGGTGAATCCACATTTCACACCAGGCTGTCTGAAATCTCTCAAGCCCAGATGAATGCAAGGCATATGAAAACTTTCCAACTATCTTCTCTTTTTCCTGGCTTATACTCACCTTCCAAATCATTCACATTTCTCAATGTCTGCATAAGCTTTACTTCTTTTTAGATCTTTTTATTTTAGATGACTTTTATTTTTAATGCTATTCATCAATATCTCTATAAATAACATAGGTTAGGGATCAATGTTTGCTCAACAGAGAAGAAAAATAAGTTTATGTCTTGCCCAAAGTCATATAGGCGGTGGTGTGTCCTACAATTCCATAGGACAATTCAGCCATGCAAAGTTGCTGTAGCAACGATAGCAGTGACACTAACATCCCAAGTAGAGTGGGGATAGGGTCATCAGTGACAGAATGGTGAACATGAGCGTAGGAAATAAGCGTTAGTTCTAACTAGATGGGAAGCCGGAGAGAGAAAGATTCTGCAGATCTGTTTGTACAACAGGCAAGGGAATTCGGGATCCTGGTAAGTCAGCATACATCTGTATATTGTCCCATATAGCATCAAATGGGGGGCCCATATAGCATCAAATGGAATGCAAAAAAAGAATAAAAACCAACTTGTCCTTGATGGTTGAGAGAGTAAGCAATCTTATTCTGCTTGTCTTTATTCCGCTGCAAGGTTGGGAGAATCCAGACCTTGAATAAAATTTGCGACTGAAGGCTTACAAGGGAAGATCACTGAGGAAAAGACAGCATCAGGGAAACAAACTTTAAATTTAAAAAATAAATCTCCCACATTTGCTGACATGCTAAAAGTTCAGGTACAGCCAGCAGAAAACCTAAAACCTTCCATTCCAAGGGCAGTGCATGAGTCAACAAGTGACTTGGCGAGATGGTAAAGGGATGATTTAATCTTTTAGCTCCCTTTGTGGCTGGTTTTTGAGTTAAGGCGACAGAACAATGAATTAGCTGCAGGAACAGCATGAACCTTAAAACACAATGAAAAATGATTATATATATTTACTGAGCACAAATTTAGAAGCTGATGAGATGTTCCCCTGTGAGAATCTGTTGTATATTTTATGGTCTGATACTACCTTTGGGATTCTGGGTTTCAGCTAGGCTCGATTGTTAACTTCATAGGGACTGGTTTACACAGAAAATTTACAAAGACATGTTGTTACCAAGACCTTCCTATGGATGAACCCTACACCCTGGACTAAGGAGATATAACAAGATTTTAGCTTCCTGTATATTCTTAGTAAATATCCCTTTGCCTATCTCTTTGTTTTCTTTAAAGATTTTTAAAATTTAAACTATTTTATTTTACTTTTACTTTTATTTACTTTATTGTTGTTGGTTTTGGAGATATGGTCTGGTTATGAAGCCCAGGCTGGTTTTGAACTCATGATGCTCCTGCCTCCACCTTCTGAGTTCTAGGATTATACGCATGTGCCACCATGCCTAGCTAAACTTTAAAACTAGAATAGCATCAGGAGATTTATAACGGGGAAAAAAGCAAGGCCATGCTGCATTCTTTTACTTAGGATGTCAAGATCTATACCCTAAACACAAGTACTTTCGATTCCCTTTAGGCACTTCTTCAAGCATTTATCTCCATACTCTTAATGATACTATTTGTTGTCTTGTGAATTTGAGATATGATTACAGAATCACCTATTAATTGACTACCTATTGTAGAAGATAAAGATTTAACTATTGCTCCCTACCTACCCAAACCTACCAAATCTCTATTTATCATCTCATAGTATAACTACATAAGCAGCATCTACAATTCACACACTATGATATGACTTTCCTCATGAGTCCTTATGCATTAATTTAGTTGGAAAATTGTCCCATATTTTAAACTTTGTCATTTTCTTGTATATCCACTGCTAATTTTTCCCCAAGTACCATAACAGATCTTCCAAATACCTAGCAAGATATTTTTTCCAAGTGCACAAAAAGAATAGCTGTCTACCCCATGTTTTCCCCATGAAGATTCCTCTCCCACAATCACACTGCTGAGCTCCTGTCAGAACAGTCCACTCCCGAGGATTGCTCTCCTGTGCTCAAACCCCAGTCACATGTATGCTGTCTTACTCATTCTTGATTACATTCTTCATTTGGTTGAATCACATTCTCCATCAGCTTCTCAAGATAGGTGGTTTGAGAGGTCATTTTTTATGTGTGTCAATCCTTGTATCTCTGAAAATGTTTTTATTCTGCTTTTGATGGATAAGTTGGCTGAATGTAGGATTTTATATTGAAAATACTATAACCCTCAGAATTTTAGAGTGTATCTCCACTGCTTCTTATTATCTAATGTTGATACAAGGGTTTACTACTATATCCTGCAGGTGATCCATCTTTTCTTTCAGTATTTTAAAAATTTACTCTTTATTACTATATTCTAATATTTATTTTATTACTGATATTTTACAATGATTGGGTGGGTGTGTCTGTTCTTATCTTGTTAAACCAAGTGTCTAACAGGCCCTTTAAGTTTAAAATTTTATATCCTTCACAATTTTATGTGACATTTCTTGAATATCTTTCCTTGTGTTTTTGTCTGTACTTTTGGGGGGTCCTCAATTGGTCATGTTAAACATTTTTGGATTGATCATCTAAGATTCCTTTCTTCTCTTAATGTTTTTATCTTTTTGCTCTACTTTCTAGGAGATTCAAATTCTTCAAAACCCATGATGTCTTTTCTTTATATATCCACCTTATTTGTAATTCCCAAGAGCTCTTGTTTTCTAATATTGCAGTTATTATGTTGTTGTTGTTGTTAGGGGCCCTCGAGTCAGTATCTGACTCATAGCGACCCTCATAGGGTTTTCAATAGCAGACTGTTTCAGGATTGTCTTGGGAATGGATTGCCAAGTCCTTCTCCCATTTTTGCGGTGCTGGGAATTGAACTCGGGATCTCAGAGACTGCAGCGCAGAGCTCTACCAACTGAGCTAAATCCCAGCCTGCTGTTATTATAATACCTTTTTTTTTTTTTTTTGAGTACTAGGGGATTGAACTGAGGGCCTTGCACATACTAGGCAAGTGCTCTACCACTGAGCTGCACCCACCATACCCTTTTTTAAATTTTTATTTTGAGAAAGGGTCTCACTAAGCTGGGTAGGCTGCCCTGGCCTTCTAACTTATTATTTTCCTGCCTCAGCCTCCCATGTAGCTGAGATTACAGGTGTGTACCTCAACACCTTGCCTAATGTTTTATATTATATGTAATATCATATACATATATACACATATTTTTTTCTTGTACTCTTATTTTTAAGTCTGTATTGGTCTGTTTTTCACATTGGGGATAGTCTTCTATTATCTGCTGACTTTTAGCTCTCTGCTCATACGTAAACATTTGTAATTTTGTTCCTCTGGGGTTATTCGCTTTCTTTCAAGGAGCTGACTGAGGAGTTTACAGCAGGCTGCAGGCTTTCTGGGAGGATCAGGGTAGGGAGGGGACAGGGGTTTGAAGATCAACCTGCAGCTTTATGTCCCATCTCCATGTTGGGTACTCCACCTCAAACCTGACTCTTCTTTGGAAGTGTTGACCCTGGGTCAGAGGGTCTGAATCAGTTTCTCTAGGGAATCCATCTCTGGTCTGCAGAAAGAATGAAAAAGAGAATCCATCTCTTTGCATGGGACGAGGAGAGAGCTCCTTGAACTACTGCAAAGACCCATGTGTCCAATCTCTCATGTTTATATGGAAAATCATTGCTGGATCCTCACATTGTATACCAGTAACATTTTCTGATCTGTATGGATATAAATTTTATAATGCTCCTTCCCAGTCCATACAAACCCTGAAATCTGCTTAATTGACCTATTTCCCTTCTCAGTAAACAAGCTGATTTTTAATTAATTTTAAGCACATTTTACTAGAACATTTTAAGTGAGTTTAGGCTATTTGTAACTGCTAACAACCTAATGATGAGAAAGAGTTTCTTATCTCTATTAAAGTGAAGTGTTGTGATGAATATGGCTATGGTTCCAGTATATTTCCAGTGAGAGAATTTTCAAATGAATTTGTACAGTGCCTTAAATACACAATGGAGACCATGAGACCTAAAGCCCAAGAAAAGGCAAGGAGTCATTTCCTACCCAACACTGGACAAATCTTGGTGGAACCTCATATCTGATGTTATTCACACTAAGTAATTTTTTCCCAAGAATCTTTAATTTCTAAAAGTTAAACAGAAATGGAAAATTTAAATGAAATTTGAAAAGTTCCTCAAATATTTAGGAACATACATTTTTACTGGAGTTTGTGTTTGTAATACATATGAAAAGTAATATACATAGAGAATATTATAAAACAAAAATTATATGAGCTTTTATCAAACAACTGCCTTAAAATTTGTGTAGAGACTCAAAAACTATGACTCAGATGATCATGTTAAAATATTAAATTTTTATGAATTATATCAAGAACATCTCTTGAAATAATTACTGAGATAGTAAGAGAATCTGAAAACAGAGGTGCAAATCCAGGAAAAAGACCAAAACAAAAATGTTACAAACCTTCCCTATGTACATAAGGAAAGAAATCCAATCTTATTTCTTGTCATTATGGGACCTAAATGCAATTAATGGGGCATATACTTTCTTATCTATGCCTGGAGCTGAAAGAAATGTCAATAGAAATTGTGTTGGAAGATCAAGGGCAATGAGTTTATCAATGTGTTTACCCTTCCTGGGTATATACTCTCATTGAAAGTATACTCTAAGCCAACATGCTCTGTCATTTTCCCTGTACCTTTGATTTGTTTCTATGTCTAGCATCTCCATCTTTTGGAAAGCTGGTTTTCCTTTATCCAAGTAGATTTGTATACAATCAAGAATACACTGAACCATTAGTGGCAGAGGAAATATTTTATCTATCTTCACCAAGGACTTGATTCCTTTCTCCAAGCTCAGAAGGGTATCAGATCTGGGGACCTAACAGTTAAGATTTAGCATCAAAATAAGCCTTTCAAAGAAGGGGCAACTGTTCTTAATTCAAGATTGTTGTTTTTGTATTGGCATACTCAGGGAATGTCCTTAAGGTGTATTATGTACAGTTAAGTATGAACAAGCAAGTGATTCAGCTTGACCCACATTGATTTTTGTTTTTACCACTGTAGTAGATACACATCTGCAAAGATAGTTCTAGAAATAGTAATACTAACTTCCTCTTGTTCTTTCTCTAGGAGGCTGAAGTGTTGATGTATATGTACTTTAAGGTCTACAGGTTAAGGAGTGGTCTTTGAATGTTTTCTCCCACTAAAGGTACAGTGCTTTGAGAAATAACTGGCTCTTTCTCCTTTACTTTTTCCTTTGTGAGAAAAACTAGAATGTGAAAGCACTGAAAATGTCAATTCTTTGAAGTTTTCTCCAATAAAAGATTTCCTGTAACATATTTGGACAAATAATTGCTTGTAAGATAAGTAATCACAAATAACCCATCCCATTTTAGAACTGGGAGGCCCTTGAAAGGGTATTTTGATGCTACAATCTGGGTAGCAATTAAAGAAATCAAGGTCAGCCCTAGTGGGGAACTTGAGTCTTGGTCATTCCTAGCCAAGGGAACACAAACAGGTCAATCCAGCATGAGCCTGCACCCTTCCAAGGAAACTCCAGGAAAATGCTGGTCAAAAGGCATCCCATGAAATAGGAGTCATTGTCTCTACTTTTTCACCATGGCAATCTCCATGCCTGGAGTTCATACTGTAAAGAACAGGAACCAGACTTCAAGTTAGAGCCTACAGTTACACTGCATCATTCAATCCTCACGCTTCAGAGGTGAGCAACTGAGGCTTGTAACCATGAAGTAACTTGTTTGGAGTCATATCTAGTAAAGAATGAGCTGGAATTGGATCTCAGTATCTCAGTCCAAAACATTACAGGATCTGCTATCCAATCATGGAACTTACAACCAAATAAATCACTTGGCTTTTTCCCTCCAATTTTTAGCCAATTATTTTGATAATTTTAGCTTCACATATCATCAATATTAATAACTTTGTTCAAATTTTTTTTGTTTATTGTTGTTAGGTACCATGGAGTTGGTGTCCGACTCATAGTGATCCTGTGTACAACAGGCAAAACACTATTATTAGTGCTTCTTTGCTATTCATAGGGTTTTCAATGGCTGATTGTTTTTTGGGAGTGGGCTGCTGGGTCCTTCTCCCAAGCCTATAGCACCTGGTGTTCCCAGGCGGTCTCCCATCCAAGTACTAAGCAGGATAGACCCTGCATAGTTTCTGAGATCTGACAGGATCGGATGCCACAGTGGTATAACTCCAGGCCAATTTTTGTTGTTGTTTTTGTTTAGATAAGCACTATTACTAGTCTAAGTATGCAATTTAAATTCCATGAAAGTTGGAAATAATCTATTTAAAAAGTTCTACTCTTTGTAAAAATTAAGAATTTAGGAACCTAATGACTGATCATTCATTTATTCCTTAAAGATAAAATAGAATTTTCACCATGTGTATATTATGTGCTTAATTTTTACGTCATTGAAAAGATTCTGTATAAAACTTGCCATTTCTTTCTGTGAAGAAAAGATAAATGGTAGGTAATGAACATCTTACCAGATTCTCTCTGGAGAATCCTTTATAATTACTTAATATCCATTATCTAGTCTTAAATGGAAAGGTAAAGATAACAGAACTATCAGAAAGTTACTACCACATGACCTCCAGTGAATCTGAGATCTGAAGTCTTCTTTCATAAACACATTTCATCTTAAAAGCACATTATTCTCTTAATATTCCCTTTTCATGGGAATTTTTTCAACTAAGGTTAACTTCAAAACTATTTTTTCTATCATAAAAGTAGGAATTACTTTCATTTAAGTAGATTTTGCTGTTATCCGAAGACATAGGAGGTAAGAGAGGCAACTTATTATCTTCTCTCAGGAATCTTAAAAATCTTCATACTTTGACCTAGCCATTACACTTCTGGGAATTTGGTTTAAAGAAATAAAGATATCTAGAAAAAATTGCTTACAAAATCCCTCATTGTGTTTTCACAGTAAAAAAAAAAAAAAGTAGGGAGGAATTTGGTACATATTTAAATAAGTCATGATAAATTCACTCATTGAAGTATTAACAAGAGACTAAAATCATATTTCTGATTATTTAGTGATATAAGCAAATGCTCATAATAAACTTTAGGTAAAAGGAGAAGAGTGCAAAATCATTTATAGCTTCCTTCAAATGTTTTCTGTCTTTTCAGTTCAATGAAAATGTGCAAAAATATTGACAGTGGAGGGCCTAAAATGATTCAAATTATTCCTATCTTCCAAAATTTCTAATTTTTATGAGAAATATGTTTTTAAACTTACAAAATATCTAAATGTTTCTTAAGTGTACTTTAAATTATAGTGATCTATTTTCCTGCTGTAGCTTGATATTAGTGCTATGAATGCAGCATAACACCTGAATTTTTGTGTGTGGCTTATTCACTGATCATTTTATAGTCAAGTCATATCTGAGACAATGAACAGAGATAGAAGTTTGCTGTATGACTGGCAGCATGTCCTTGGTTTCAGACGAAGTTGATGCTAGAAATTCACCTCATATTCCTGTGTCTTTTCTCTCAGTCTCAGCTTCTATTATTTCTTTCTTTTTCAGATCTGGTGTTAGGTCAGATAATTATTATGGTCAGTCAGTGCCTTGTGAAGTTTACCAAGGAAGCCTGAGCTGTAGGTATAAATTCTACATGAAAGATGGTAACACTATTCTTGTTTGCTATATATTCATATGTTGCTAATATTGCTTTGCCTATCTGCAGATTGTTTGGGGTATTACCTATGTCTTGAGAGATGATAAACTAAAGTCAGTTGCACTGAGAAAAATACTAATACTATGGTATTCTTAAACTCCCTTTAAGTATTGAATACAAGTTTAGTAATTACTATAATCAGAGATTTATTTCTAGCCAATCATACCTTGGCTAAAGCATCTGTCCCTGAGAGATCCAAGATGGAATGAGGAGGAACGGGTGTCTGCTTCTTACTCACTAATGCAAATGCAAGCACCTGCACCCATGCCACCTCCACTTGGCAGTCCATGCCTTTCCCACACCAAATCCTGACATTGCAGAGACCACTATAAGAAAGATACCACTATATCCCCATGGAGTTCACACTTTATAGGAGTATAAAGGCATGCAAATAACTGTGGCATAAGAAAATATTACATGAGAGATAAAAAAGGTTGTGTGAATCCAGAAGAAAAACCATTTAATTGTCTGGTAAGACCTGAGCTGGCTTTCCCAGGGTGAGATGGAGTTGTGTGAGCATAAAAACAGAATTGAGACAGAGTGATTCTAGGCAGAGAGCAGGTTACAGAGGCACAAAGTTGCATGGCATGCTATTGGCATAGTAACTGCTGTGGTGGGGCTAGGGTGGGGGAGATGTTCGCAAGGGCAGGCAAGTGGGGCTGGAAGATGGGAGAGTCATGAAGGATTGTGCATGACTTGCTAAATATGAGTGATGTCTTTACAAAGATCCTTCCAGAACTGTTGGATGTTCAAATTACATTTTATCTACATAGTCTGGAATAGCTAAATCTAACCCTCTATTAACAACTTTCTCCCTCCTACTTCCTTCTTCAGCAACCCCTACAGTATACTAAAACATACCAGCATCAGCCTGCAAGAAATCTGCTATGTTTTACTTATAAGCACAGACTTGAATGTAAACTGAACCAAAACAAGAAGAGAAGTGGCAGAGAAATGCAGATATCATGAACTAGCATTGTTCATGCTTAAACTATTGCTCTGATTAATTTCAAAACTCAGTCATAAAGACCAGTAGCAATTTTAGTAATTAGCCTATAAGATGATATTTATATAATCTTAGAGCTTTGATGCTAACCAGGGTACTGTTGTCCCATATTTTTCAGATGAAGAAATTGAGGCTTTATGCTGACTTATCCAGGACTATAAAAACAGGAGTAGAATGACCAGTTCCTAGGTCTCTATCTTCGACCTTAAGGATCAGGTTCTTCCTAATTCATGCCCGTGGTCCACCTTTGGGAGACAAGCATTTCCAAAATAAACAACAGGTTAATAAGTCTTCCCTTTGTGTGGAACTGATTATCAACAAATAGCCAAAGTCCCTAGTACGTGTTTCAACAGGCCAGTCACCCCAGACCCAGCACTACATGCTGCTGAGAAAGGTTCTCGTGAATCCCATCTTAACGTGACACTTGTGTCTACTCTAGGCACTGAAGAACAGTCTCTAGTACTAGAGCCACCTCCTTCCTAGAGCCCGCCTACTGGATGCTGCGGAGCTGCCGGTTCCGCCAAGCTATAAGTACTCCAAAGAACTGAGCTTGTGGCATCTTCTAAAATGCTTGCCCAAGTTGAGGACCATTCTGAGAAGGATCCTATTATCAAAAATGATCTCACCTTGCTGAGAAACCCTGATGAGCGTTATGTAAAGTTTAAATTTAAACTTTTCTCAATCCAAAGGCCCCCTACCACCTCACCAGGCCCAGTGCTTTTGTTTCTTTTCTTTTCCCTCTTATGTGTGTGAATCCTTTCTAATGCACCATCCACCCTAGGGATGCCTCTCTGCATTTTCTACCTCTCCTTCTAAGCCTAAGGTAGCTCTTCCTGACAATATCAGTTTCCCAGAGAGAGGGAGACCAACTCAAAGAGGGACTAGTTGACCAAGGTAGGTGATGAAATGATTGGTTAGAGGACTCTGGGCAATTAGGATGCAGGGGTGAGTCAAACACCATCTGAAGACGTTACAGGCAGAGGAACAGTATAGACTGCCAACAGCCACACTGCCCACTGCCCAAATAAATTCATTATGAACTTGTTTCTAAGTAAAAATTAAACAGGACTGTATCTGAGAAGTCAAAAAAAGAAAAAGAGGAAAAGTTAACAGGCTTCCAGAGCTGTAGAACTTGAACATCACCTAATTAAACTACTGATGGATTTGGCTCATTTGTTGTTGTTCTTGTTGGGTGTTGTCAAGTCATGTCTGATTAAGAGTGATGCTATGTACAACAAAACAAAACACTACCCGACACTGTGCCATTCACATGCCCTTTTTATGTTTGATCCCATTGTTGTAGCCAGTGTTTCTTCTCATTTTGAGTTGTGCTATATCAGCAAAAGGAGGTCCCAGGAGCTTTATTCCATTCCCATTATTAAGGTTGACTCTACTTTGAGGAAACAACTCTTCCCCAGTCATTTCTTGAATGCCTTCCAGCCTGGGGGCTCATTTTCTGGCATTGTATTTGACAGTGTTTTTCTGATATTCATAGGGTTTTCAATGGCTAATTGTTTTGGTAGCAGGCTGCCAAATCCTTCTCCCTAGTCTGTCCTAGTCTGGAAACTCAGGTGAAACCTGCCCTGCTGAAATACCAGTGGCATAGCTTTCATCATCACAGCAACATGCAAGCTGCTATAGCACGACAAGCTGGCAGACAAGTGGGGGTGACTTATTTGTACTTGTATTAAATACTATTTTCATTCTCAAAACTGTAAGAAGTAATAGTAGGAAAGCAAATAACTAGGAGGAAAGCCTTTCCTTGCTCAGGATGTTTTCTGTGACAGAGCCAAGGAAGTTCAGAGTCCGTTTCTGAGAAATGAAACTGCCACAAACTTTGAAGTGTTGGTACTTGGTGCTTTTTATTTTTCAGTCCTGGGAGGTTGAACCCAGGGTCTCATGCATGCTAGGCAAGTGCTATACCCCTGAGCTGCACCCCTAGATGCCCCTCTCTTTTTATTTTTTATCTTGAGACAGGGTCTCACTAAATTACTCAGGCTGCCTCTGGCCTCAAACTTGTGATCCTCCTGTCAGTCTCCAGAGTCACGGGGATTACAGGTGTACAAAATTTCTGCTTAAGCTCATTGATTACTTCATGAATCCAAGTTTAGGTGTTAATTGTGAAAGGAAATGAAGAAAAGAAAAAAAAAACTTTTACTTCAAAGATAAATAATAAATTATAATCCTGCAGGTAATTAAACTGGAGAGAATTTAATGTGGTTTGCTAGGGAAAGAGGTCAGAATTTTAATATTTTATTCCTTGTGTGTTTTACATGATTTGACCTAATGATTTAGCCATGACTTACAAGAGAAAAGCTTTCATCAGATCCTATTTCTGGATGTGAAACTTCTTGCTCATGGAGGAAAGGGAGTCCATCAGTTCTCAGGCTACAAAAGCAGTTGTGATTTTTAAGAAAAGGCACTATCTGACTCATGCATCAGAACTGCAAAATGTAGGGACCCACTTGAGCATTGGGTGTCATCCATGAATGTGTAACATGGGCCCATGTGACTGTCATTCGACCCCACTCCCTTATATTGCCAGGCAGGGCAAGGAGGATTGAGGGAGGGAGGACAATAGAAGTGCCAGCCCCTCCCTCCTCAACTCAAGTCCTGTCTTGTCCTCCAGAGTCAGTGACACCTGTGACTCCACTGAGTCCCACCATCTTGGCTCACAAACATAGTGGCCTTGGTTTTCTTGATTCACATCATTTGTTTGGTTACATTTTTCTCTTTGGGCATAATTTCATATTGATGACAGGAAATAATAAAATATATACAAAATAGGGCCACAACATCGAAGCCTCAAAGACTCCAATTTTCCTTCTTACCTATGATTAGTAATTTACTGACCTACCATCACTTACATCTGTTCACAGAGATTCTCCTAACAGGTAGACGTCAGTGTTCTACTAGATACCATGTCTCCAGACCAATGTATGGCTTTGGAAGAACAAGAGAGAGACTGTCATCAAGCCTCTTGCCTCCTCTGGACAGGAGGCCACAGCATGAGCCAGGTCTCTATCTGAATCAGCCCCAGCCTCTGCTCTGGAAGCAGAGGGAATGATTTCCTCTGTCTTTTCAGAGTTTTGGAGAATCTTAAAATCATATCAATTAGAATCTACATCATGATATTTGGCACATAACAGGATGTTCCTCATCATTAAAAGACATACAATAATTGAAATCCGTTATTAGCTACATGTCAGTGTGATTTCAGCATTCTTGCTTTATTCCTGAGGCTCATCCAGCCACCCACTCACTCCAGGTCTTTCACAAACTCTTACTTATGGTTATTATATTATTTGACAGTTCATTTTATTTGGTTATCTTACAAACAGTGACTTTTTTTCACAAATACACCTTCAATATCTTTTGTTTAAATCAAAGATGTTAATTGAAGGTTTTTTCCATGTATATTTGCCTCTCATAGTTCCTGGGACACATACACTGAAAAATAATCTGTAAAGATTCCCAGAACCTATTTTAATGATAGATATGAATATATTCAATTTTGTTACCTATCAAATCAAATTGTCCTTGACTTTAATAAGTCCACAATTATTTTCAAAAACAGCACTTCCTTGTTCTGGATGTTGTACTGCCTCCTCCTCTGTGGAATAATTCTAAGTCACAGCATCTGTTGCTGCGTGCCTCTCTAAAAAGCAGCTCAGGTGGGGGCAGGAGCAGCCAGAGGGCAGCTGTGTGGAGGGCAGGGGAAGGGTTGGTCTCTCTTCCTTGCTTAATGTCAGCCCTGCCTTGCCTTCACATTGCCCACACTCCATATGTCCCAAGAGATATTTCGCCTCAAAACAGAACTAAATACCCTCACTGAAAATATTTGGGTCCTTGACCCAGAAAGAAGGGCAAAAATTATTCCAAACCCCTTCAAAAGACATGGAAGAAATGTATTTTCCTGAAGCACTATGCTGCCCAATCCAGTGGCTACTAGCTGCATGTGGCTATTTATGTTAAAGTTAATTTAAATTGCTGGGCTCATAGTGCACACCTGTAATCCCACAGACTTAGGAACCTGAGGCAGGAAGATTGTGAATTGGAAGCCAGAGGCAGCCTGCACAACTTTGTAAGAACCATTTCAAAAAAAATTCAAAAGGAGCCTGGGGTTTGGCTCAGTGATAGAGCACTTCCTTAGTATGCTCAACCCCTAGTACTTCCTTAGTATGGGCTCAACCCCTAGTACTGAGAGAAAATTTATTAATTAACTAAAAATTAAATTAAATTTAAAAATAAATTTAATTAAAAATTCTTTAAAATTTCTCAGTCATATTTGCCACATTGGCCACAAAACAAGGGTGCAAATAATCCCAGGTTGGACAGCAAAGATCTAGAACATTTCCATTATTGCAGTAGAGAGCTCTATTCTAGTAAATATGGTATTTTGTAACGGAAAGATATTTTTCATACTGGAAGCTAATTTGAGCCTCATTGCAATTACTACAGGCTGTTATCGCTCTTTCGGAAAGTCTCTTTCATTACCTTCCTGGTGTGTAGAGGTACACCTCATCCCCAATTCCAAGTGGTCCTTGCCATTAGTATTCTCTGTTAGGCTTAAGGCAATTGGTTAACGGGGCTCCCGAAAAGTCCCAGCTTTTCTTTGGGACTTTCAATCTTGTCTTTGGAATAGGTAAGAAACACAGCTCCTGGACCTCCTACAGCACTAAATGTCAAGTCACTTTACAAAACATAAAAGGTATAACAAAAACAGTGTGGCTTTGGATCACATTTCATGCTCTTGGGCAACTCAGGTTACACTGTCATCTCATAGTTCATATTCCCAAAGCATCAGCTTTACTTCCCACTCACCCAATCAATGAAATACCCAAGATAATATCCACATTGCCACCTAAGTCTAAAGCATTCTTCCAATTCTAAATGAGCATTAACGTCTTTCCTTCACAAAGACATCTGCTTCCAATTATGAAACAACTGGAATCTCTTCATAAGACTCTGGAGTGAACTGGCTAGCAGCTTGTATTCATTTTGCATCTATTGTACACAAGATTTATGCCATGGAAAGATCGAAACAGAAAGTCTTCATTCTTAAGGACTTCACTAGGGAAATGTACTTTCATGAGCATACATACAACCAAAGAAGTTGATTTCAAATTCCAGATTATTTAATCAGTTTCAGATTCTTAAACAGCCAACAAAACATCTTGAGTTAAATTAGGTATGCACTATAACTAACCAAAATAGTTAATAAAATATTTTGATTCTTTTGATGAGATGTAGATGCCATCTCACATTTTATATAAATCATTCAGGCAAACAAAACAGCTATTGGACTCTCTCTATGATGCCTCAAATTGCACCAAATATTTCTGTAGGGGGAGATACACAATGGGTCCAAAACAGGAGAGCAAACATCCTTTTAGGGACCTGAAATTCATTTCTTTAAAAATTTAAATGCTGTGTTATCAGTGGCTTTAAATATATCTATTTTAAATATACTCTATTCAGAGATATCAGCCATTGAAAACCCCATGAATAGCAGCAAAGTACTATCAATAGTGTTTCACCTTTTTTATGTACCATTGCTGTGGGTTGGACACCACCTTGATGGAACCTATCAGAGAAAAAGAATTCGGTGCATCTGAAATATTAAGTATGGCTTCATGGACAAAGTATGATGTCAGAGAGCATTCGGGAGAGATAGTGGCTGGGAACAGCAGTGAATTTAAGTTTTCAAATGAACAAGGAAGGGCCACAGGAATAAGTGGATTGTTTTGTGAAGGAGACAAGGGAGAGGCCTGTCTGCCTAAGGGAGACCTAGTGTGGGGAAGAATGTGGAATAATGTTGACAGGGTGGGTGGCCTGGTTTCCAGGGGTGCGATTGTTGAGATGATGTAAACACCTTTACCTTATCAGGTGAAGGACAGAACAAACTCATAAGCAGGCAGCTCAGAAAATTTGGTTCACATATGGAACTTTTTTCTGTAGTTTTGTTTTGTCTTTGACTTACAAGTTTTTTCCAAATTTTTGGATTAGATGCCAAGATTTAAATATCAGAAGACTTCACAGAAAAAAATTTGGCTTTCCAAATTCTCTTGAAAAATCTGAAGATCTAAAATCATGAGACAGGAATCCATCATGGCAATAAAATTACCTGGAGCCAAAAAGCCTGCAGCCACCTCTTAGTCAATGCAGATTTTCTGGGTTTCTGTTATTTCTAGGGACAGTCATACTGTTGGTTTTCTTACTGCAGGGTTAAAGGGGAAGTATTTTTATGAACTTTTGATAAAAGCAGGAAAATGAAACCTAGACCAAGAAGTCCCTGCATTTCAAAGAAAACAGAAGAAAGCATAATTGCCTATAGTTTTGAAGAACCTTACTGGATGCTTAACATGCAAAGGCCATTATCTGACCTTCTTCCTGCACTGGCATTTCCTGGCCCCCTAGGTGTTTGGATATGTAATTCCTGGTAAAGAATACTGACCAGAAGTGATATAAAATGAATGTGTTGTTTTATAAAGTACTATGCTGAGATACATTAGGGATGACAAAAGCTGGGGAAACTAGTCAAAGATCATTACAATAGTTTCATCCTGAAGTGAGATGAATTTGGATCAGAAGAGAAGAAATAAGAAAAGGAAAGGGACAGTTTGGTGTAAATGATGGGTTAGCTATATAGAGGGAAAAGTGAGATAAGAGTTAAAAGTTTCTCAGCAAACATACCCTAGGCAGGGATTTGCTTTTCCACTCAGGTGAGTTCTTCTACCATAATGTTCTTCTCTGCCTTTCCTAGAAATTCCTCCATTGCTTGGTTAACTGACCTGCCCATAGGATGCTGCATCAGTCCATAGCATTGAATGACAAATGCAAAGAACACAGGTCACGTCGTGAAAGAACTCACAAGCAAGTCTTACCCTAGCTGTTTCACAGTGTGACTACAAGCATATCACTGAGTTTGAGTGCTCCACATCTCAAGGTACCCTGGATGAGTCTCATCTCTTCTTTACTATTTCCTTCTCTGAGTAATGACTCCCAATCTTCCAGAAGAAATTGTGCTAGTCAGCTTCCTTTACTATGTTGTTATTGTTGTTGTTGTGTGCCATCGAGTCAGTATCCGACTCATAGGAACCCTCATAGGGTTGTCAATGGCTGACTGTTTCGGGATTGCCTCGGGGGTGGATTGCCAGGTCCTTCTCCCATTTTTGTGGTGCTGGGAATTGAACTTGGGACCTCAGATACTGCAGCACAGCACTCTACCAACTGAGCTAAATCCCAGCCCCTCCTTTACTATAACAAACTTTAAAAGAAAATCAGCTTAAAAAGACAAAAGGTATATTCTGGCTCACAATTTGGGAGGTCTCAGTCCATGGTTGGTCACTGCCATGCCTAGGCAGCACATTGCCTCAGAAGCATACACCATGGATATATTACCAAAAGAAATTTACAGATTTAATGCAATCCCCATTAAAATTCCAATGACAGACTTTGCAGAAATAGAAAAAATAATCCAAAAATTCATATGGAAACACAAAAGACCACATATAGCCAAAACACTCTTAAGCCACAAAACTACTGCAGGTGGGATCACAGTCCCTGACTTTAAACTATAATACAGGGCTATAGTAGCAAAAACAGCTTGGTACTGGCACAAAAATAGGCCCGAAGGCCAATGGAACAGAATTAAGGATCCAGTGACACATCAATAGCCACCTGATCTTTGACAAAGGAGCTGAGAACACAAATTGGAGAAAAGATAGTGTCTTCAACAAATGGTGCTGGGAAACTTGGATTTCCACCTGCAGAAAAATGAAAACAGACCTGCACCTTTCAATCTGCATGAGAGTTAATTCGAAATGGATAAAAGATCTCAATATAAAACCAAAAACATTGAAATTACTAGAAGAAAAGATAGGCAACATGCTCCAACATATAGGCATAGGAAAGCATTTCCTTAATAAGACTCCAATGCTCAGGAAATTGCAACAAGAATAGACAAATGGGATTGCATGAAATTAAAAAGCTTCTGTACAGCAAAGGAAACAATCAATAAAATTAAGGAAGAGCCCACTGAATGGGAGAAAATCATCACATCCTACACATCTAACAGAAGACTAATTTCTAGAATTTACAAAGAATTCAAGAAAGTAATTCCCAAGACAACAAATAATAAAATACACATGGGGCAAAAGAACTGAACAGACAGTTCTCAAATGAAGAAGTTCATAAGGTCATGAAGCACATGAAAAATGCTCAATATCCCTTGCCATTAGGGAAATGAAAATCAAAACAACTCTGAGATTCCACCTAACTCCAGTAAGAACGGCCAAGTTCAACAAAACAAATGATAACAAATGCTGGTGAGGTTGTGGAGAAAATGGTTAATGGGAGTATAAATTGGTTCAACCACTTCGGAAATCAATATGGAGATACCTCAGAAAACGAAAAATAGAACTGCCATATGACCCAGCTATGCCACTACTGGGACTAGACCCAAAGGGAGATGAGTCATCATACCATACAAACACCTGCATCTCCATATTCAATGCAGCACTTTTCACAATAGCAAGGATATAGAACCAACTAAGGTGCCCATCAACAGAAGAATGGATAAAAAAAGAAAACTATTGAAGACCCCTTCAAGAACTAAATTAGCACACCCCCCTCCATGTAATGTTTGTAATGTTTAATGAGTCTGCTTAGAGCTTAAGTTTCAATTTCCTGCTCCAGGCGGGGGTTCTCCGGAGAGGAACTGGGTGGGGAATTCCTAGAAAACCACAAGAATGTACTGGCCATAGGTCATCTGTATGGGAGGGTTGGGACTTTCCAAAAACCCACCTCTAAGTGCTTTCCTTCAAACTGACCCAATCAGGAAAAAATGTCCGGGTCTCAGCCAATTGCCAAAGAACAAGTTCCCTTATGTCTCCCCGCCACCCACTCAAACTGTATAATAATCCAAGAACCCCCGGGCCTCGGGGTCACCTTCCTTCCCTTGCCAGGGAGATTCTATGGAAAGTTGACCCCAGTGCCAGAAATAAAGCCTCTTGCTTATTGCATCGATCCGCCTCTCGGTGTCTCTCTGGGGTCTCTCTTCAAAGATCCTAATTTGGGGTCTTACACTATGGTACATATACATAATGGAATACTAGTCAGCAATTAAAAAATGAAATACTGTCATTTGTAGCAGAATGGGTTGAACGGGAGAACATCATCTTAGGCGAATGAAGGCAAGCTCAAAAAGAGAAATACTGTACGTTCTCACTCTTATGTGAGAGCTGAATCATACTTAAAGGAAGAAAAAATCCTACACATAAATTGATATATAAAAATATAGAATTAAACTTATCAAAGAAGGGGCAAAATAAAGAGTAGAAAGAAGGAAGGAGGGAACTAGCAGAGGGAAGTGAAGATTGGGGAAGAAGGGGTGGGGAGAAGGGTCAGTATCAAGGGATGAATGAGAGGATGAGCTCAATGTCAACAGTGCCACTTCCTGAGTATATTGGAAAAATAGGAGAATATAACCCAAATAAGCATTTGAGTTTTACTATATGTTAGCCATAATGCTCTATAAACTTTATGGGTTGATGAAAGTATTGTCAAAAGTGATGTAAAGGATGCATAATGGAAAAGGCCAATGCTATATTACTCTATACCCCATCGTCATCTACTAACAAAGAGAAAAAAATATCAAAAGAAGCATATGCCAGAAAAACTCCTTATCCTTGGTAGCTGAGCAACAAAAGAAAGGAAGAGATCAATGTCCTATAATCCCCTTCAAAGGCCTCCAGCGACCTAAAACCTTCTAGTGGGCCTGATACCTTAAAGGTATTTCACTACCTCCCAATAGTACAAAGCAGAATTATCAAGCATTTAACACTTGGGCCTTTGGGGGATATTCCAGGTCCAAATTACAGCAGTGATTAAAATGTAGTTATTACATTACAAAGCTATTAGTTCTTTCTGAAAAAAATCAAAATTTTATCATATATTAGGTAATTTTTTTACACTTTCAAATTCTCCTGAAGAGAGAAAATGTCATTGGTTGATTATTGAGCATTGTCTTCTAAAACTGAACATTTTACAACCTAGCAATTTTGCTCCCACTTCCTGGTATAAGAGAAAGATATGCATATCTTTAATATGCATATCTATAAAGAAAGATATGTATATCTCATAGATATGCATATCTATGAGAGAAAGATATACATATGTTCAACAAAAGCATGCACAACAATAATCACAGCAGCACCATCTGGAAGATCCAACCTAGAAATACGTTCCCAAACATCAAGCACTAATAGAGTGATGCAGTACATTAGTCCAGTGGAATATCAAACAGCAAGGAGAATGAGTGGACCCTAACAGGACATGACAGGGAGGTGTGTCCTCAGTTTCACGCCGAGTGAAAAGAAGTCAGGCACAAGACAGACACAGTGGCACATGCGTTTAATCCCAGCATGTGAGAGGTGGAGGCAGAAGGATCTCAGTGTCGAGGCCAGCCAGGGCTACAAACTGAGACCCCGTCTCAAAAAATAAAATAGAAGTCAGGCACAAATGAGTGTATATTTTATAATCTAATTTATATGAAGTTTACAAACAGGCTCAACTAATCCCAAGTGTTAGAAGTCATGTTTCTGGTCACCTTTCAGGGACTGCTAACTACCAGGTCATGAAGCCATCCATGGCTGGAATGAACCCAGGTGGTTCATGCTGTAACTACTCACTGATCTGTATTCCTTTTGTTACACTTCACATAATAAAGTATTATATTGTATATATCTATGCATGTGTGCCATACTTCACATGGGAGAAGGATGTGGCAATCCACTCCTGAGGCAATCATGAAACAATCAGCCACTGAAAATCCTATAAGGGTCCCTATGAGTGGGACATGACTGGATGCACCTAACAACAGCAACAAAGGCATAAGTCACATGCATATGCTATATAAGCTCATTAAAACTGACAAAACAACACTAGAAAATGTGAACATCAAAGTTCAAATGGTTGGTGGACTTACCAAAATTGGGAACTTGAAGGAAAGAGATTATTATTGAATAGTAAGAATTTATGCTGGGATATGTTTTATTCTTCATATATTCTTCATATAGTCTTTATGTATTCTTTATTTCTTTATATTTAGATCTAAGTTGTGAAAAAATGCACATGTGATACACTTGGAATAAATTATTTTATAATACAACTGAGTGAAAATGTTTAAATCAAAATTGCAAAACACGGAAATCTCTTCATTTTAAACAAATAGCTGCCTGCAACCCTGAGGCCTGTCCATCAGGAGGCCAGGGAGGACCAACTGGACCACTCAGAACCTCAGATCATCTGAGGGGACCCAGGAGAAGGAGCTTGGGACAAGGAGGGCAAGGTGGGTGAGGGAAGGGGCTGTGCAGTCAGCCAGAAACCCCAGGATGCCCCAGGCTCAGCCCTGTCCAGGCAGATGGAAGGGAAAGGGGAAGCCAACAGGAGATTGGAAATTGTCTAATTCACCCAGCATATGCAGGGGTAGGGATGGGGTTGGGGTAGGGGTAGGGGGCCAAGACCCTGGTCTCCTGCGTGGGGAGAATGGAGGAGGGATAAGAGCAGCATCCACAGGCTGAGAGACAGGAGGAGGGAAGCCGAGCCTGCCCTTAGCTGTTCAGGACAGCCCAGGGTGGCTTCATCACCGCTGCGGATGGGGACCAAGCCTGCGGAAGCGCCTAGCTGCGGCAGGTGTGGTGGCCAGCAGGTAGGACAGGGTGACCCAGCCTCCCGCCTCCCCAGCTCTGCCAAGCAGGTGTGGATGTGGGTGTGGGTTGGGGTTGGAGGGCCTCCATACCCTTTACAATTTAGCTCAATCCATTTTCTTTGCTAGGTGCTTAGAGTTGTGATTCAGTGATTTCAATGTGTGGCCAGTGATTTGGAGAACCTCTGCTGATGGATTAGGAGGAAGTGGACCAGAAAAGGCCAGCCCACTGATAGAGGAAAGGGGGAGAGCAGGTGGGAGAGCTCAGAAGAGAAGCAGAAAGGAGAGCCCGGCCTATGCAGGTGCAGAGAGTGACACAAACTGAGAATTGTCACCTCAGTGGCTAATGTCCCCCCAGTGGGGTTCTCCAGGCTTCCTGCACTCTTCTCTCCAGTGATTACATTGGCTTTGAGGTTTTTGATTTGTGTGACCCAACACTTCTCCAGGAAGATGGGATCTGGGCTCCAGTGTAGACTAAAATGAGAGAAGGGAGAAGAGACATTGGACATCCCTTGGGTGGCATGGCACATGGGGAGGGGGGCTCTGCAGAAAGGAAGGGAGTAGGAGCATGGGGGGCAGGAGATAGAGGGGCCTGGAGGAGGGAGAGCCACCCTCTAACAAACATGCTGCTTGGGGTTGGGGAGAGCCTGCTACAGCCTTAAAAATAAAACATGTGGCACAAAATTTCTACGACAGAAAGTACATTAGTAAGTGCTTGGGGCCAGAAAGCAGCAGGTAGATTCATTGGGGATTCATTGCTAATGGATACAGTTTCTTTAGGAGGTAAAAACTCACAAATTGTGGCCATGTTTTTACACCTTTGGAATATACTGAAAATAGGGAATTATACACTTTTAAGTGAAAGAATGCTATGGCATGTGAATTATGTTTCAGTAAAGCAGTGATTTTAAAATATACTCGCCACAGCACCGAATGAAAATAGACAAATGCACAGCTATAGTTCTTCTGAAAAGGTCCCTCTCCAATAGCTTTATGACCCTAGTCTTACTTTCCTACATGATAGAGGTTACTCTTATAAAAACCGGCCATATTATAAGAACAGAGTCTTTTGTCATGCCATCTGAGGTCCCACCCAGAGCATGACACAGGACGGGTACACAGACCCAGAGCCAGGCAAAGGCCAGGGACCTGCTGGTTTGCAGGAGCTGAGCTGTGGCAAAGGTCGCTGACATATAATATCCTATGTCCTGAAATACTGGCATTTCAACATGGAGAAAACAATGGGAGCTGAAACCCCAGACCAATGCATTTTCTAGTCCACCCATGGTGTCCCAGGAGAGGATCCTCCTCAAGGGCTTGGGTAAGGAGACAAAGGAGAAAGTCCCTGTGGAGGTGTTGGGTGGGGAGCAGCAAGGACATGAGAGAGACCATCACCTGAGGTCTGCAGCTCTGAGACACCTGTGGAGCCCCAGCAACAGTAACATCTCGTCCCAAGAAGATAAAGAGGTTTCTCTGTCACATATGCATTACCCATCTTCCTGCAGGCTGGGAACCAAACACAAAGTCTCACAAGCAGACTTCCACTTACATCACATTCTCAAACTGTCCCATTTCCCTTTCTAAGTGTTAAATGGAGTTCTTGGATTTGAAATGAATAATACGTATTCAAGTCCGCAGGTGGAACTCATCTTTGAGATGATTACATAGGGAAAGACACTCTGTTGAAACGGTCCCTACTCAAATAACTGAGTAATAATTCTCAACTTAAAGAGTTCACCTTGTAAAACCTAAAAAATGATATGTTTCTAACTTAATAAATTTTTTTTCTAATTTAATAAAATAAATAATTGAACTTTCTCAGTAAAATCCATCTTTAATAGTTTAAAAATCAACCATTAGCTAATTGAAGTGGAAAAGAACCAATGATTTGTAAATACATTAACTTTAATCACACATGATTTGGTAAATTAAGGATATATGCTTAATGGTGTACATATTCAATTAAGTAAAAAGGTTTTATCATCATTTTTTATTGATGAAGATGACAGCAATAACGGCTAAGCATTCCTGAGCACTCCATGTCAGGCATGCCTGAAACATTCATAGGATGTTCATAAAGCCTCTTGGGGCAGTAGATACCATCACTTGCATTTTGCAAAAAGGAAATGGATATTTTTAAACTTTATATACTCTCAAAGAAGACAATACTACTAAGAGACTATTCTTTTCTTAACTTTAGACAAGATCTTCATTTTGAAATACAGCACTGATGTCAGGTATATTCTCTGCTCAACCTATTTTAGTTGAACCTTATTCCAGCTAGGGCTCAAAACTACTTAACAATGTCTTTTTTGTTGTTGTTTGTTTGTTTGTTTTTTTGTTTGTCAGTACTAGGGATCAAGCCCAGGGCCTTTTACATACCACTTACCAATATGAATGGGAGAAGGACCTGCAACCAACTCACAAAAATCAATCTGTCATTGAAAACCCTGTGAATATCAGAGAAGCACTGACAATAGTATTTCACCTGTTGTACATAGGGTGGCTATAAGTTGGACACCAACTTGATGGCACCTAACAACAACAACAACAACAACAACCAATATAAAGTTACTCAAAAGCTCAAACATAAAATTACCTTATGATCCTGCCATCTCACTCCTGGGTATGTATCCAAAGGAAATAAACTCAGTGTAGCAAAGAAACATCTATACTCCCATGTTCATTGCAGGACTATTCATAATCGCCAGGAAACAGAAACAACTTAAGGGTCCATTAACTGATGAATGTTTAAAAAAGATCACACACATATATATATATATATATATATATATATATATATATATATATATATATATATATCAGATCTTGGAAGCTCAGCAGGTTTGGGCCTGGTTATATATATGTGTGTGTGTGTGTGTGTGTGTGTGTGTGTGTGTGTGTGTGTGTGTGTGTATGAATACTATTCAGTCACAAAAAGAATGAAATCCTCTTATTTAACATGGATGAAAGTGGAGGTCATGATGTTAAGTGAAGTAAGCCAGACACAGGAAGACAAGTACCACATGGCACATATGAGTATCACTCATATGGAATCTAAAAAGATTGCTTTTATAGAATTTGAGAATAGAGTGGTGATTACCAGGGGCTAGGGGGAATAAAGGGGAAGGATGGAGAATGGTTAATAAATGAGTACTAAGTTACGGTTACATAGGAGCAACCTCTAGCCTGCTATTGCTAAGTAAGTAACAATAATGAACTGTACATTTCAAAAAGCTAGAAGAAAAGATTTTGGAAGATTTTACCATAAAGAAATAATAAACGTTTGAAGAGGGAGATACATTTAACCTGACTTAAACATTATACAATGTATGTTGTTTTTGTTAGGTGATCAAGTTGGGTCTGACTCACAGCAGACCCTACTTACCACAGAATGAAACACTCCCTGACACTATGCCATGCTTGGCACTATGTCAGTGCTTCTCTGCTATTGATAGTGTCTTCAGCGGCTGATTGTTTGGGTACTGGTCTTCTAGGTCCTTTGCCCAAGCCTACAGCACCTAGTGGTCTCCCATCCAGGTAGTAACCAGGTCCAACCCTGCTGAGCTTCCAAGATCACACAATGTATACATGTATCAAAATATTATATTATCCCATTAATATGTACAATTTTTATGTTTTTGTGTATCCATTACATTTTTAGGTTAACTTTTAAAAAACCACTTAACCAGTATTTCTCACATTTCCTTCCTACAAGTCTTTTCTCACGGGCATGTTGGACCCTCCCAGGACAAAGACGGGGCAAACGCTGTTAATCCCTTTTCACTGAAGACAGAATGGAGTTTGAAGTCAGAGTGTGGAGGAATTAGAACTGGGGTTTCCAGAATACTGCCCCAAAATACAAAAACACCCACAGGATCACCATTTACATTTTCACTCTCTACTATGTACAGATTATTTACTTACTTATTTTTTAATTTATTTTGGAGCTGGGCTTTGCATGTGCTAAGCAAGCACTCCACAGCTAAGCTACACTCCGAGTCTTCTGTTCCCAGATTAAGCAGGGCATTTAAAAATTTCAGACCAAGGAGGCTTCTCATTTCTTATCCAAGAAAGATCACGTGGTACCAGTTCCCAGCATTATCTCCTCCACTCTCTTCTAGGACTTGTTTCAACAGTTTTCTTTCCTACATACTCACTTTAACTTCTTGCAAAGTCTCCTTCATAGCCAACCTTGATTCTCTTCCATCTCCAAAAAAAAGAAAAAAAAAAAAAAGAAAAAAATTAAAAATAATTAAACCTAACAAAGAATCCAAACAAATAATTTGAGAAGCTAGACTTCATAAGGAAGAATGTAGCACCAGGATTGGAGGAAGACTCATTAACAACTGTGAAGAGGATTTAAAACATTTACTGATGAAGATCAAAGAGCATAGCCTTCAGTATGGATTGCAACTAAATATCAAGAAAACAAAAATCCTTACAACTGGGTCAGTATGCAACTTCACAATAAATGGAGAAAAGATTAAGGTTGTCCTTGATCTTGCTTTACTTGGTTCTACAATCAACACCCATGGAAGCAGCAGTCAAGAAATCAAAAGACACATTGCTTTGGGAAAAGCTGTGGCAAAAGATCTCTTTAAAGTATTGAAAAGTAAAGATGTCACATTGAAGACAAAGGTGCGCCTGATTCATGCCATGGTATTTTCAGTCACATCCTTTGGTTATGAAAGCTGGACATTGAATAAGGGAGACAGCAAAAGAATTGATGCTTTTGAATTAGGGTGCTGGAGATGATTATTGAATATACCATGGACTCCCCAAAGAACCAACAGATCTGTCCTAGAGGAAATGCAACCAGAGTGCTCCTTGGAAACAAGGATGGCTAGACTGCATCTTACATATTTTGGACATGTAGTCAGGAGGGACCAATCCCTGGAGAAAGATATCATGTTTGGGAGAGTGGCAGGGCAACGAAAAAAGAAAAACCCTCTGCCAGATGGATTGACACAGTGTCGTGTCTGCAACAATGGGCTTAAATGTAAATAAGATCATGTACCTGGCACAGAATTGGGGGAGTGTTTCCTTCTGCTGTACATAGGGTCACTATGAGTTAGACTCCATTCAATGGCACCTAACAAAAACAACAACAACAACAAAAACAACAAAGAATCACTTCCTTTACCCTGTATCCTTATCTAGAACCTTCCCTGTCACCTCCTTTAGCACAGAACCTGGCACATGGTAGACTCAAAGCTTGTTGAATAAGTGAATGAGCTGAATATCAGGGGAGAAAACACTAAATGACATTTTTCTTTAATAAGAAGAATGCTCCTTGCTTTGGTAGAGCTTAGTATCAATTTTTAGTCATCATGTTTTAAAACTAAGTACCTTTAGCAAACGTTGTTACTTTAATACATTTCTAGAGCATCTAGGAAATACTTAACTTCAATCTAGTCTATCTTTTTGCTGGCAGATTTTCCGGATCGTCTCCTATGAGCTGACTTTAAATTTTTCCTCACCTTCCTACTTTGCCCAGCCTCCTTCTCTCTCATTTCCTCCTTCCTGAGTGCTCACGCTCACGGGGACTCTGAGACCCACAGTTGGTCAAGCTTTATTGCATACACTGAACTTAGTCTCCTCTTCACCCATCATATCTTTAAACTGGATTACTAAGAGCTGGTAGGCTTCCCTGTATGAGCTAAATATTGGTAAAGGAATAATTGTAGAGACAGTCCCAAAACAAAAACAAAACAAGGACCCCCTTGAGCAGCTGTAACCTGATGTTTTGCTTTGGAACTAGTCATCCCTCCTTTGTATCTACTGCAGGACACTGAGGTAATGGCAGGACTTTAGAAAGGTAATGAGTCCACCCTTCCTTCTGTGAGATTCTATGTGACACATGCAAGCACAGACACTCATTCAGGATAACAGAACCTCCTTAATGCAAATAAAACCAGCTGGATGCAGTGGCACATGCCTGTACTCCCAGCGACTCAGGAGGCTGAAAGAGGAGAATCACTGGTTTGAGGCCAGAGGCAGCCTGTGCAACTTAGACCTTGTATCAAAATAAAAATTTTTAAAAGGCCTGGGGATGCCGCTCAGTGGAAGAGTGCTTACCTAGTACAAGGTCCTGGGATTAATCCCCAGTACCACAATCAATCAATTAATAAATAAAATAAAACCATTATGAATGCTTCTATCATAAATCTTAAAATGATTATCCAAATTATTCTTTCATTGTAGAGTCAGGTCTCCTGTAATTTTATGTGAAATGTCTAAGCCTTTTATTATTTTCAGTTTTGGATTTCCAGTTATTCAGACTATTGCTTTCATGTAGTTTTGTATTTTGTCTCTCAGATTATATGAAAATCCTTTAAAAGCCTTGAGAAAACCTGCTGTTCTTTAGATTCCTCTTTAATTGGGCTGAATGCCTTGGTTATGGTAGGTGCTCAGAATACAACCACTGGCTGGAAAAAATTTACAAGTGAAATCATCACTTCAAAGGCAAATTTTAGGACCTCTAGGCAGAGGTTGTCTGCAGCCATAACCCTGTGGCACCCGATCCCGTCAGATCTCGGAACCCATCAGATTTTGGAAGCTAAGTAGGGTCGGGCCTGGCTAGCACTTAGATGGGAGACAGCCTGGGAACACCAGGTGCTGTAGGCTTGGGAGACAGACCCGGGAACCCACTCCCTAAAATCAATCTGCCATTGAAAACCCTATGAACAGCGCTGGGCGCAGTGGTGCACACCTGTAATCCCAGCAGCCTGGGAGGCAGAGGCGGGAGGATCCCAAATTGGAGACCACAGGCAGTCTGCGTAATTTAGCTAGACCCAGTCTCAAAAAGTTAAAAAAAAAAAAAAATAGAAAAAAGAAAAAAAAAGAAAAAAAAGAAAAGGGCTAAGGGCGCAGCTCAGTGGTCCAGCACTTGCAAAGCACATAGGCACAAGGCCCTGGGTTCAACCCCCAGTACCAAAAAAAAAAAACACCTATGAACAGCAGAGAAGCACTGACAACAGTGTTTCACCTGTTGTATGCAGAGTGGCTACGAGTTGGATGCCGACTTGATGGCACCTAACAACAACAATAGGCAGAGATTGAGAGACCAGGAGGGAATCTACCAGGAGGGAATCTCAGAAGTTTTCTTGTTTATCTACCTCTTCTCCCTACCTACTCCCCCACCACAACTTTCTTTTGGATTCGTATAGTTTTCAGACCTATCATTTCTAGCAGATCCCCTGGCTATTTTCTCAGGAGTTGATATGGGAGACTTGTCTTAAAGATTACTAAACATAAATGCTCATACTACAAGTTCAGCTCCAGGACTTAAAAATTACTGTTCTCAGATATGTTTGGAATTATTGCTTCTGTGGTTAAGGGCACAGATTTCAGCTCTGTCCTCAGCAGGGATATCAGACACTCTTTCATACTGTATTGCAATCAGTTCTGCATTCCCCAAAGAAAGTGCCTTTTAGTTCTTGCTTTTCTCTATGCTCTTCCCTCAATGTGCCAGTGGTTATAGATTTAAAGCTGTAATATATGTGGGAAGCTCAAGGGTATTTGGGGGGAACTATTTTAGGAGCTAACATTGTTTAAACTTAAGCTAAAATGATTTAACAGGTTTTCTCATTCCTTTGTATAACTAAGTTTTTAAATTTTTTATCACTAATTAAAAAAGTGAAACCAATTTATTAGAACACATCAGCTTTATCCAGAGTAAAAGAATATATGATTCATTTGTTACCAGGGAACAAAAATGATCAAGATATATTGATTGAAATTATTCCAATTATTATTGTTTGACTCCTGGCCAAGCTTTCTGATAGCACACTCATTAAAGGCTGATAGACTGTTCCTGGAGGCATGTACATTAGGTTTCATTATATGTATTCTTATCTATATACTGCTCCTTACTCCAAACTCATGCACACAACACTTTTCTAGTGTGAGGAAAAAAATGAAAGGCTATAGCTTTCGTTCAAATGTATATTTGTAGAAAGGGCTACAAAGTAGATAAACGGAGGAAAGGAAAGAGACTTCATATAGCTTGAATCCATAGGGAATCAGCAAATGAATATTTGGAAACTTGAGATGGTTCTTTATGAAGGAAGATACATTTGCCACTCCCAGTATAATTCCCTGTTCACTCCAGGCATATCCAATAACATTATAAATAATATTGAGTTACTCCAGTGTGATCTGTTTATAGTAAAGGCAAACTGTTGAGGATCTTGAAAGTAAATGAGAGAAAATTAAAGGATGCGCACGCAATGACTTCTTAGAGGAGCCATCCATGACCTAAGATAGGGGAGAATGAGTGAGTACAAGAGGGCACCTGCATGGGTGTCTGATGTCCCCACAGGAGGAGTCTAAGGTCAGCCTCCTTACTCTGCCTCCACCATTCAACTACCCTATCATCAACTTGAGGTTATAAAACGAAATCACCAAAAGGTTCTAATGCTAAAATGATGGGCTATGATGAATATAAGCAGCAAAGCTCAGCTTTGTCTTCATTCTCCCTGTTCTTTGAAAGCGCCTCCATCCCATAGATGTGCCTGCCCTTAACTTCCGTCTGCCCTTGGCTTCCCTTCAGCAGGTGGCTCACAGGGCAGTGGCTGCAAAGAGCAATGGATTTATCATATTGTGCTTCCTGCTGTCAGTGGAAAGACTTCACATTACAGATTAACAAGCAGTGAGGTTACTGGTTCAGATATGGCTTTTGGAGAGTCTATAGATTCTTTTATTCTGGTTTCTAGTCATACAACATTCTATAAATACTTATTGCATACCTAGTATGTGCAAAGAACTGTTATCAAAATAGAAAGTTTTGATAACATAGGAGTTAAAGAGTGTGAGCTTTAGATGAGTATTTTAAAAGGTGTACATCATAATTTATTTATATAATCAATTTAGTATGTTATTATCATCATAAAAAGAAATGGCATAGTAAAGAATATATTTAATTTCTTGTATATCTGTATATGTATACATATACACACTTACGAGTAGGCATCACACGAAGTATAATCACTGTCTCATGAAATTTTTTTTATGGTATTGAGGGGCTGTACCCAAGGCCTCACACGTACTTTGCAAGCACTCTACCACTGAGCTGGTCCTCCAGCCCATTTTTTACTTTATATCTTGAGACAGGATCTCACAAATTACGCAGGCTGCCTCTGGCTTTGAACTTGTGATCCTCCTGCCTCAGCCTCCTAAGTCACTGGAAATACAGGCTTGTGCCACCTCCACCAATTCATGAAATTTTAACTTTATATTCATATGTATATGTGTTGTATATACATGCATACATGTTGTTACGTGCTGTCGAGTCATGTCCACCTCATAGCAACACTCATAGTGTTTTCAATGGCTGATTGTTTCGGGATTGCCTCAGAAGTAGATTGCCATGTCCTTCTCCCATTTTCACAGTGCTAGGAATTGAACCCAGGACCTCAGAGACCACAGAGTGGCGCTCTACCAACTGAGCTAAATCCCAGCCCACATGCATACATATACATGTATTTATCATGACCATCTGTACAGATTTACAATGTAAAATGTATTTCTTACTCTGCATGTAGTCAAAAAATACAAAAAAAAAAAAAAAAAAAAAAAAACTGCTGTAGATCCCTACTATGAGAATTCAAAATGCCACATTCTTTACTTACTAGCTTACCACCTTGAAAGTTCTCTGTATCTCAAATTCTTTGTCTCCTAATGACAGCTTGGATTGTGAGAATTAAGTGAGGTAATCCTCGGAATGGAGCTGGGATTTAGCTCAGTTGGTACAGCGCTTCTCTGCAGTCTCTCAGGTCCCAGGTTCTATTCTCAGCACCACAAAAATGGGAAAAGGACATGGCAATCCATTCCTGAGGCAATGCCGAAACAATCAGCCATTGAAAACCTTATGAGAGTCATTATGAGTCGGACAACTCTCAACAGCACCTAACAACAACAACAATAATCCTCTGAATGTGCTCAATATAGTGCATAGCACTCAATATGTGTACACATTTTAAGAAAAGGTATAGGATAATTTCACAAAACTCACTTCATTTGGTATAAGAGCCCACCAAAGCAGCATTACAGGAATGATCACTCCACTTACAAATAAAGAAAGTACAGTTCAAAGTCACACAGTTAACAAATAGCTGTCATAAAACCAGAAACCAGACTTGTGATGTTCTATGGCACCCCACTGAATGTCTTGTAGTTGTGCAGGAGATACCCATGGAACTGGAGCACGGTACAGAGCTGAGAGTGATGGCCCTGGTGTAAACAAATGAACATAGATAGCATTGTTTTGATTTTTGCTCTGACTTCCTTTGTCTTGTTTTATACAATAACAAAATTTGCATATGAATATCTTCAAATTCTGCTTTCTTTCCCTTCACAAAGTATATATAGGCTACTATCATCCACATGAACATACACAAATTGCTTAAATTACAGAATTTAAATTACATAATTACTATTTTTTTTTTTTTTTTAATGTACTGGTGGATGAACCCAGGGCCTTGTGCTTACATTCTTTGCAAATGCTGGACCACTGAGATGCACCTCCAGCCCATTTTTTTTTTTTACTTTTTTGAGACAGGGCTTGCTAAATTACACAGACTGCCTCTGGTCTCTAACTTGTGATCTTCCTACCTCTGCCTCCCTAGCCGCTGAGATTGTAGGCGTGTGCCTCGGCGCCTGCCTAGAAATATTTTTTGGTAAATCCAACTAACTTTTCTTTTTTTTTTTTTTTTAATTAGAAATTTTTAATGTACATCATAATGTGATTCATTTTGACATGCTTTTCGTTGTGACAATTTTCATATATGCAATTTGATAAGCATTATTCATA